>JABEXW010000853.1:0-45953 GCA_013266185.1 Fusarium sarcochroum
TAATTAGGGTATCTACTAACGCTGCAATGGCTGCCGACGACCCTGGACGTTGCAGCCGTTGGTTTGGCACACCAAATTCAGTGCTGACTGAGTGCTGTAGCAGCAGTTCGAGGTCCTTACAAGAGGCAAAGGGTCGTTCCGTGCTTGAAGATCAGTTACGCTTCTCAGTCAGGGCAAACCCCAACGTCGTCGCCACGAACTTTCGCTTCACCTGTCTGTCGCCTTACAATTTCGCCCTGCCGCTACTATACAACAATACGTATGCAGTAAAAACCTGCGACTGCCCCTGCCTAGCCTAGTCCAAGCAGCTGGATTGTTGCGATCAGTCATTTCTGGTCAATCTCAGATCCGCGGTCGGAGATTCCAACACAGGCACCGCGCCAATGCAACCCTGCGGCAATTGGCTACGTAGGCGATGAAGCGGGCTCCCAGGTGATCGATTGGAGCTTGGGCTTGGATGCTCATCGGGCGAATTTACCTTCCCCAATGTTGCAACGGTACCTTGCAGGATGTAACAGATGTGAGCACCCCCCTGGGAACCTGGGTGTTGGTTGACGCTTGACGCTTGATGAGAAACTTTGTTTAGGGTATCGATGTCATTGAGATGGAAGCAAGGGATCTAGTTGTTTGGGCTCACGTCGTTGCGAGAGGCTGAGAGCGCAGGATCTGATAGATTCTGCAAGGGAGAAAGAAATATTAGTCTCAAACCAGGAGAACCGGATTCAATGCCGCTTGGTCCAAGGTGAGTAGTAGTGTTCACTAGGCGCAAATATCTAACAGTCATTACAGTTGGTGACAAACCTAGATCGTAAAACACGACACAAGGGCTTGCTCTAGTTTGCGACATCTTAGCGAGATGGTGGTTCCAGTTCCCTGTTAATCTCTCCAGCCTACGCCATTTGCATTGCATCGATTCTTTAGAACCCCTATTATCGCCTTACCAGCAAACAAGCTCTGTATCTGCCCTCTTGGCCTTACGCCAGGGCCAACGATTGATGTCGCAATCTACATTGTGGCTGGTAACAGCCTCAGTTGATATATCAGTTATCTCACACAGGCGACCAACGATGACAGCCCGCCTCGTTTGCCTCAGTGTCCCCCTTACAGCCTGAAAAGAGAGGCCTAGCCCTTAGTAGACACCGCGCGGTCGACATCTAGATGCGAACGTGTTCACCGTTACCGGCACCCATATCGGACAGCACACCCCGGTCGACCCACTCTATTGGGACAAGAGATTGTGATGGAGATGAGATCTTCGGGCAAAGCAAACCACACGTCGTATTTCCAAGGTGCAAATGCATCCAGGGCGTCGGATAAGCCTATGCCCGAAGTGAAGCGTTGTAACCCTAATTCCCAAAAGGGGACCCAGTTTGCGAATTTGAGCAGCGCGTTGTATCAGAGCTATAAAGTAATATATGTATGGTATCGTATTATCAGATCCTCTTCTCTCACCCGGCAGATCTTTGTTTCCTCGTTGTAATTTTTATCATTCTCGCAAGCATTTTCCACAACGGGGTTGCCGCGGTAGGTCAGGCAGCTCGTATTTGCCCTTGTATCGATATTAAGTTCGTCTGGAGATGAGATGATGCTGAATTTGAGAGTGACTGTGCTTTTGGTGCCCGACGGGAAGAACCCTAGAGGGAAAACGGGCGGCTAAATCTGGGGCCGACGGGTGGCCGTTCCCGCGCGTGCTTTTGCTTTTTGGGCGTGAATCAGAATATAGTAGCACAAGGGCACCAGGTTCTCCGTGCACTCGTGCTCTAGAATATCAAAAATGGGGTGTCTTGTTTTCTCTAAATTTAATGGATTTTCTCCAAAGCAGTAAACGTGCACGAGAACCAAATGACGTTGAAATTGGCGGTCAGCGCTTTTAGCATACGCGCATGTAGCAACATCGTAACTGTGCATGTAGCAGAATCTGTATTAGAACGGCACAGCGTGGGATGAAGCGCAATGCTGCTCAATTGTTGGATATCAAAAAACGAGGCTGTAGCGCACGCATGGGTTACGCCTCGTGGTGTCCGGACATGGGTACCAAGTTATACGATGAAGATGAGCGCAAGGTCATGGCGTTCTGCAGCGAAAAAAAAGGCTGTAGATACAGCCATGTACCATCTCAACGGACTGCACTGGGATTGGGTAGGCTATCAAACTTGGTTGCACACCTGATCCAACCCCATGGTAAAGGGAGATCGCCAAAACAAGAAACGTCATTTCGTGTATTTTGGCCAGGATATTCTTCGATAGTAAATCCTTTGGTTTTCAGCTTGAACTCTATCTTACGGCGCAGTGAAAGTATACTGCATTCATTGGATCACGAGATTGGATGCTACAATAGTATGATCCGTGTGTTCGGTTGTTGGGACGGATGTTAAGTTACCCATGGATCCCTGACTGTTAGTGCCGTTCCCTCCCTTTCGCTGTCTTTTTCACTTCTCTGATATCACTTGCATGAACCTTGAGAGCTGCTGTTCATGAGCATATCGCGTTTGCACATTCCAACTCGATCGCATGCTGCAGATTTGAGACATACGGAATCATCGTCAGGGAGGGTAGAGATAAAAAGTAAAGACCCATATGCGGGAGATGCCAGTTATAGTACCCAACAGGTCGGATTGCACGAGTCTGAGCGCGCAATGCTAAGTCCTCCCGGCCCGGGACGGGATTATTTCATTTTTGTTGTCTTTTCTTTTCTCTTTGCGTGGTATTTGACACACAGACATTGATTGACGCATGGGGGTCAGGGCGAATTAGAGCTTACGGAGCGCCCCCTTGTGGCATTCCATTCAGTGGGATAAGCCAACGCTCGAGCACTAAAAGCCACGGAAAACGGTTCGTCCCTTCCGGGCGGCGCGAGGCGCACGGCACACCTCCCGCCATCTCAGAGGGAAGGAGGCAACCTAGAACAACCCGGACTGGAAGGAGGTCGGTGCTGTAGCTGCCGTCAATAATTTCCCGTCGGAGCTTCCAAACTGTCGGAGCAGTGTGAGGCAAGATCGATCTATTCAGAGATGGCTAGCACTAGTTTACTGTAACCACACAGACATCGTGGCCCGACTATTTGGGTTGACCACACACACAATTTTGTTAGTGTGTAATACATCTACCGACCTTCCGTTCTCAACTCCTTCATACAATGCGATGCACACAAATTGTCGGTTATGCGTATAACATTACGTTTGCATTATCTTTTCATCTCTTCTTTCTCATCAGCTGGTCCTTGAAGCCCCATATAAGCGGAGCTGTCAGCCGCAGCAGAGAGAGCGCCACGTTGGCGAGTAGTACGCTTTGAAAGATGATATATCTGATTTCTTTCCTGGCATGGCGCACTGTTACAAAGGGAAAGAGGGCAGATGACGACTCCATCCAGTACCTAGCTAGCTAACTATAGCTGGGCAAAAGGCGACGAGCTGAAGGGAACAATCCTAGTACTTGGGTACCACGCCGCGCCGCAGGCTCAGGGCTGGTATCTGAATTGAACCCAACTGACTGACTGTGAACAGAAACAGGGGAAGACTCAAGGATCGAAGTCATGGATCTCTACGCCCCCGTCACTTTTGCTGCAAGATCTCGTCTCTTCCCCTGCTCATCACGACGCAAAGCGACGCAAGTAACGCACCTCGACATGCCCCGCACTGGATCCCATCGACGATCATGGATCATTAATCCACTCAAAATCGCAAGCAATACCTCAAACAAGCATAACAAAGAATGACGAGTCGACAAGCCAATATACAGCAATGTAAATGAATCGCCAAAAGAAACTCTGAGTCGAAAACGCATGTAATGGTGGTGAGGTGCAGATACACGTGCTCACGAAGCAAGCAATCGATCAATCCAACGATAGCCCATGCCAGACATGTCTTTGGCGCACAGAAAAAACCCTATCCTTGCACTTTACATACACCACCATACAAACGCAAACGCAAGAGGGCTCAGTCAAATCGCGATTCAAACAAGTCATGCCCCCTAGTCCTGGTTAAAGCGCCTCTAGAAAAAACTAAGAGGCCAATAGCGTTGCAGAGATGTCTTCTCGTCTCTTTTCTCGTCAGCTCTCCCAATCCTGTTAGAGGAAACCCAACGCCAACTAGGGGACCCAGCCAGCCAACCCCTCTGCGCAACTAATGCTGCTGCTAAATTACCCTACTCCATCTACTGCTGAACTTGATCATTTCTCACATTCGTAGATGGATTCTGGCGTTCTTTTGGGAGGGGGTGTTAGTGCCCAAACAAAACAGCCAAGGTCGTGACGCCAGAGGCGAGTAAAGGAAGCATCTGGGATCCAGCATTCTGAGATCGTGGCTTCTGCGCCGCTTCTCTGCACGGCTGGTTGTATCTCGATCCTGGCGTTATTCCCAGCGCCCAGATATCGACAACACCAGGGCCAATTAATCAAGACAATATGGTAAAATGGTCTCAAGCCTCACTTTACCATGGCAAATTCCATGGCATTCGGTAGGGCGAGTGTTCAAAAAGCAGGGCGATGAGGCAAAAGTTTAGCCTCACCATAAGGTACGGTGGCGGTTTTCGTCCAGACCCAGTAGATTGGTAACCGACCCAGGGAAAAGGAGACTCATAATACACAACATGAGGCATGTACAACGATGATGTGCAGGTTGTCTCCTGAGCACTCATCTTTTCCCATGCCCACGGGTCGCTGTCTACCCGGACGAACCAGAGCCACAAGCCACCGCTCTCCAAACCTTTGGACCCTTCCAAGATTCATTCAGGGCGTCTTTGTATTTTATGATATACGACGAGAGAAGATCTGACAGAGTCGTATTCTGCATTGGAGTGTCCGATAGGGAGTGTCCGAAATCCGTCGGTGTCCTCCTTTGGAGCTCCGATACCCTACCCTAATCGACTCTTGTTTCGGGGTTCAACTTTAATCTGCATCGCATAGATGCAAGATGAAAGGCTTTTCTCTAATGTCGCTTCTGCTACGGCTACAACCATGAACGCAAGGGGCAGTTCATCTATCGAATCCGGAAATGGCCATATGCAGAGCGCATACGGAGAGACAACAATCCAACGAATCCTAACAGGAACCAACGATGTTTCCTCTTCTCGGCTCAA
The DNA here is from genome assembly GCA_013266185.1 of Fusarium sarcochroum. Classification (NCBI taxonomy): domain Eukaryota; kingdom Fungi; phylum Ascomycota; class Sordariomycetes; order Hypocreales; family Nectriaceae; genus Fusarium; species Fusarium sarcochroum. The sequence goes on from JABEXW010000853.1 coordinate 5,077, forward strand.
TCATGTGCATAATATTCCCTCGTGGTTATCCCCTCTCTATCACCGAATCCGCCGGCAACCTCGCTTGATTTTTCTTTTTCGGTCCCGGTGTTGCGGCGGCCGATAATCGTGGCTGAACGCCAAACCCAGATATGGATGTCACGACTTCTATTGTGACGTCTAATGGGAAAACAACTTCAGCATCAAGCAGACTATGCATGCAAGATTCGATCGCGGAGGCTCTGGTTGGAGCTTGTGGGAGACGTCGAGCGGAGCCGACCAGGGTCTGAGCAGGTGTCAAGGTGACATCGCGCTCACCTAGAAAGAGGGTCCCTCCCCACGAAACTCGAGTCCCAGTCTTTTCTCCTTTGAGGTCACTCGTCCCCTGCCTGCTGTAACTTCTCAGGCGGATACACTCGCAAAATTCACCAAGATTCGATATGCCCATGTCTTTGTTCGCATGGTCTCCAAACCTCGATCCCCAGGAGCCCTGTCGTGATCCCCCATCTCGCTGGATCAGAGATCCTGACCAGGATATTCTTGGCATACATACTCCCTGGTTGATGAACGTCTCTTTGCCTGGTATTTCCAGGTTTCATGATGGCCGTTCTATGTCGTCAAAGGAATTGTTCCAAGACGCGCAAGCAAACATGGTATTGCGCTCCTGAAAATCTCGGAGGCTTGCTGGGAAATAACAGGGGAAACGAGCAAGCGCTCTGTCATCCCAAGTGTTCGGGATCCGGGGAGTCAAGCGAACAACCGAGGAGGGCCTGTCCAGCACTTCGGCTCGTCCCGTCCTGAATTCGCAAGTTCTACCATATAGGGAACGGATTGACTTCCTGATTGAGGTACAGTCCCCGACGACAACAGCGTTTTGGGATTTGACAGCTATTCTCGGCCATGGAGAATCATCGACATGCTATTTCATCCTCCAATTCCCCTTCTCTGGAAACATGGGACGATGCCTCGCAACTCCGAGAATCCTACTATAGCATGGAATGTTTCTCTAATGGATGGGTCCCTCATACTCCTTGCCTGTCACAACTCGGTACTGTCACCACGAGACCGGTATATCCCACCTGGAATACCTCTTGAGGTAAAAGTCGCGAATTGACAAGATCCACGGTGGACCTTTTCTATCATCTCAGCATCTACCGACATGCTTGCTATCTCTCGCTCGCAATATAAACTGACGACGTTTCTTTAGGCGAAGGGAACATGGAGTACGTGATCCTATATCCGGTTTGAGGTTGCAGTGGACGACGATGTGCATGCTTTTCAGTCATCGTACCAGGTTTGCCTTGGCTAAGCCGACAATTACAACATGGGGCAGATGTCAGAACCGGCACTTGCCGTTTAGTTCGCATGTTTGATCGTAAGAAAGTTCTTGCCGTATGAAATGGGTTTTCGAGATGCATCTCATCTGTCACATCACAGCCACTCTTGAGCTCTCAACCCCTCGTTAGTCACGAGAGGTTCCTTGTTGAGGGATTCAGGATCAACTTGCAGTGGGTGGTTCGCATCGCCTGGGTTGAAATGGTGTTTGCTACGGAGACGGCCCTCGCGTCAAGGCCGCGCGCGTAGCATTGAGTGAGGCTGGGAGAATCCGTCATCTCGCTTTGTCAGGTCCGTGCCATCCAAATGTGACTGATTGTCGATGATGCTTGTTGACTTCGAGATCGATACGACTATCGGTTGCGAGGGTCTTTCTCAACGGTCAAGAAACGGGGCGGAGCTTCTCATGCTTGTCTTTGTCTTTGTGTGAATCGACTGATTTCTGCTACTTGATGGCCGGGGCCAAGGAGGGGGAGGCGCTTCCCCGTACAACCCGTTTTCGCTCCCTGGGGAGACAAGAACAAAACAGGGGAATTTGATGCAAATACGCCTTCTGCCATTGATCCAAACGTTATGGCCGGGCTCTGTATGGTTAGCTAGATCTCAAAAGGCAGTTGTTGGCGGCTGCGGAGAAGGTCGGGAAACCTCACGCTATCTGTGGTGTGACTCTTCGTAGTTATCGGGAATTTGAGGGTCCGGGCGACTTTCGGTGAGATCTTGTAAGTGAATCTAGGCACGAAAAGTTCAGGGACCAGATACAAGGTGGTTTGATTGGATATACTGTCGCTACGCTGGAGATTTTGGCATGATGGTTGTGGTTTGTAAGTGCTTATGATGAAGTTGGTTATCATGAGGACTGGTGATGATGACTCAGGGTTTGGGTGACGAGTGAAGGGCATTAGAACTTGTTGAGGGAGTAATGGAAATGACTATGTGTCGGTAGAATGAGTCAATGGCATTGTTTCATGGAGTTTCAGGCGTTTCTAGTTGTTGTGCCATCATGGGTTGTCGCCGAAGCCATGCTTCAGAGGTATCTCGGTATAGGGTAGCCAAAACTCAAGTGTCTGAATGGCATCGTGCAGTGACACTCGACTTTCAGGCCACGAAAATAGTAGATATGGGACGCTTGGTAGTTGAAGAGCACTTTTAAACTGCTTTTATATAGTGTCGTTTGGTTTACTGTGACTTGAATTGCTGTTCAGTGCTCACTTTGCCGGGGTCGCTCAACATGATTGAGTCCTAAATTTTGTTTGCTTTCCCGTTCTGAATAGTTGTAGCTCTCATATTCGCACCACCACAACACGCATAAGCTAATCAGATCTAAAGTTACATTGTGAAATACAGTATAATAGCTAGACCATTGTTTTGATATCTGCCATTGTGTGTGACAAACGTAACCTCGTTGGTGTTTCACGACAGACATCATAACCAGAACTCACATTCAGCGTGACGACGTTGCAAACAATCAGAATGATGAGAATACCTGGATAATTTCGTTACAGTGCCGATAAACATATGAAAAGATCAACTCTGCCGCAATCCTTCTTCGCCTCGATACTCAACGCCCAAAAGGAGCTATACCAGAAGCAAATACCTATAATCAACTCAACCACTACCCACAAGAACCTCCAGTACTAAACACCAAATACCAAACTTCCTACTACTAGAACCATGTGTACTACGGTCTACCGCAAGTACGACTGCACAAAGTGCCAGCGACGCATCCGTGACCAAGAATGGATCACGCACTGCGAGCGAGCGAGAGCGGGTAAGGGGGATGAATGCGAGATGGTGGTCGATTTCGGAACAGTGTATGTCCCGGCTGATGAGTGTCAGTCCTGCGAGATGTATAGGGCTACGGAGGAACATGAGGCTGCGGAGAAGAAGAGGCAGGAGAAGGGGAAGTGCAATCCTAGTTGATAGTCGACAAAGACACAAGGAGGTAGACATCAGTATGAGACAGTAATGCAACAACTCATGACTTGACTCTATAAGTATGCGCATGAGTCTGACTCCCTTCCGTGGCTCATTTATCCCGCTCTATATCTAGTATACAGCCCTTGATAACTCAAACAACTCAACGCCATGCCATGACCAATTTACCACCCTCTATGAAACCCAGTGAGGAAGATAATACTTGACATTCTCATACACCAAGAAGGTCACCCACGTCGCAGGCATCACCCTCACCACTCCGGGCACCAACCCACGATAAAACCCCCTCGGGCCGTCCTCCGTCCAGATCCTCACCACAACGCCCTTGATACCCCGCCCAAACCGCTCATCAGCCTGGTAGTTCTGTAGTCGACTCCGGAGCACCTGGTACGGATACGTGACAGCGCCAGCGACAAACTTGGCCAAGCTCGATAGCGCAACAGTCGCCTCTGTCGACATAGGACCCTTTTCGATACCGTACTTTTCGCGTCGACGGGTATAGTACCATCGCTTCGCGGGCTCGTACACGGCGAACTGCACGGCGCCGTGCGACACGCCTATCAGAGATATGCCCAGCCCACGGTAAAAGCCCCGGATACCTTCGTTCCTAAGGATGGAGCGCGCGCCGGCCAGCATGGAAGGGTACGCGCCCTGAGAGCCTCGATCTGAAGAGACCATACGGACCTTGAGGACCCAAATGGGGTTGGTTATGGTAGTAGTCAAGGCGCCGGCCATGGCGCTTGCGACAAGGTAGTCACCCGCTGATGGACGTCCATCTGGCCGACCGTGCCATGCGGCGATGGCGTGCTCGCAGCGCGACTTGAAGAAAAAGAAGGAGGCCCAACTTGAGGCGTTGCCGACAAGATTGGGAGTTAGACCACGGTAGAGAGCGGCGATGGGATTGGCATTGGATGTCAGAGAGCGGATGATAGAGACGGTCGTTGGACGGACGGTATTGTGAGCTGAGCTGCGGTAGACTATAATGGTCGCATTAGATACCGGATTTCATTAAAAAGAGAGGGACATACTCTGCATGCGAGTCTTGACTACATCAAGAGGATGCACCGTCAAGGTAGCGACGGTACCGGCGCTGAGGCCGGCGATAGACTCGATGGTCGCGGGGGAGAGTCCCGCATGGTTGAGGTCGGGCATATGATAAAATCAAATATTTTCATGAGCCACTGTCACATTTTATAAGGGTGGTCATAATAACAGAGCGTTATGAGGTGAAGTGGTTGTTGTAAAAGAAAAGATGTCATGGACTTAATAATTACTCTAGATATTTCTGCGGAGCTCACCTGCCTATGCTACGGGAGCTCGGCCGAAGGTTCGACGTCACCGATGCAATTCTTTTGCCGCATCAAGCCGATTTGACGATTGATTCTCAATACTCAAATGTAGGGTCAAGAATTGTTCAAGAGTTAATTATGAGTGGGTTTCCCTTGTTCTGGACTTCCTAGTCCTAGTCATAGTGTTGCAAGATGATACATGGTGTTTCTTTTCCCCTTCACCTTTCGTACAATCAACCCTCCTCCCAAGCATATGTCGGATTTTCCGGCCGTCGTCAATAATTTTACCACGCCATATCCGAACGCCATGAATGCTGGTGGTAGTTGTCCCATTCCTCCATCTTAAAGCATCTTCACAAGATAATGTACACTGTATGGTTTTGTCTGATTACAAGGTTGCTCCTCGCTTAGGAGAGGGGAGAGAGAAGGCTGAAGAACATATTAGTATTAGAAGGACGTTGATTGTATAGAGATCGAGGCATACCGGATGACGGAAGGTCGGGGCTCGCTTCGGGTGTAGCCTGGGAGATATAGTCAGTACTGTCGTTGCGATCGTATATCGTTATTATTCGAGCTTCGTACCGAGGTAGAGGATCAGAGGAAGGTAGCCACTGCAGATAGGTCAGTCAAGGTTCAAAAACAAGGTATAAGCTCAACTTACTAGTGAATAGCGACGCGGGAAACTTCAATGAGCTTGGCAATGCGCTCCTGCGCGGTATGTTAGCAAAGCTACCCAACATGCTAGTTCTTGAACTATATCGCACCTTGGACTCTTCAGAAAGGGCAAACATTTTGAATTAAAAATCGACAGTATGCGATTTAAACAAAGTCACAATAGGCGAAATGTGGCTTGACCGAGATGTTTTTGAAGCTCGAGGCTGAATGATCAAGTTCGCTAGGCCCTTCGTTGGTGTTGGCGTTGACGTCTCTCAAAAATTTCGGAATCATTTACCGGGACCTGGAAATTCCACCTCCGAATTCGCGGGTTGCGCAGACGGAAGAACCTCGGTCGACGCCACATGTGCGTCAGGCCTGAGGTAAAGTGGCTTATGCGACAAGGCTGCCTCTACTATCCAACCACCAGCCAAAATTTCCAGAAGCTCCATGCAAAGCTTCACCTTGAACATAATCAAGCAGTTTTCGGCCAATTCGACCTTACTCTGTTATACACCGTCACACAAATCGTAAGAGACCCAAGTCTCTTCCAAATCCGTCATCATGGCGCAAAATAGACACTGGTAAGTCTCCTCGTCCATCTTCACGCGACAACAAAAGCTAACTTTCCTCTCTAGGGAACAAGATAAGGAGGCGACCGTCTACATCGGCAACATCGACGAGCGCGCAACTTCAGCAATGGTCTACGAAATCATGCTCCAGATGGGCCCCATTCACAACATCCACATGCCTCGCGACCGCGTCACCCAGACGCACCAAGGTTTTGGCTTCGTCGAGTTTCGCACGCCCACCGACGCCGAGTACGCCGCCAACGTGATGAACGGAATCAAGCTCTACGGAAAATCGCTGCGCGTCAACAAGGCTAGCGCAGACAAGCAGCGCGCAGCGGAAGTCGGCGCTGAGCTCTTTATCGGAAACCTCGATCCCATGGTCGACGAGAAGATCCTGTACGACACATTTAGTCGGTTCGGTCCGTTGTTGAGTTTGCCAAAGGTCGCGAGGGAGGAGTCTGGCGCGAGCAAGGGTTTTGGTTTTGTCAGCTTTGCCGACTTTGAGAGCAGTGATGCTTCGATTGCGAACTTGCATGGGCAGTATATCCTGAGTAAGGAGGTTTCGGTGCAGTATGCTTTCAAGAAGGACGGAAAGGGAGAGAGACACGGTGACGAAGCTGAGCGAGAGCTTGCTGCCCAGGCTAAGAAGCGCAATATTGTTCCTGAAGCCCAGCCCGTTCCTCAGGCGTTCCTTCAACCGCCACCTGCAGCTGCTGCGCCACCAGCTGGCTTCGATCCTTCATCTATGGGCAGAATGCCCGTTGGTGCTCCTCCTCAGGGTGTTCCTGGTGGCTTTGCGCCGCCAGCCCGAGGACCTTCGCCTTACAACGCCGGTGTTGCTCCCCCTGGAGCTCCCCCACGTGGCGCCGTCCCTCTACCTCCAGCTCCGTCCGGCTTGCCCGCGCGACCACCGCAATCACAGGCCGGATACACCAACCCAGCCGACTTCCACCCAGGCAGCTTCAGACCGCCCTCTGGATCTCCCGCACAAGGCTTTCCAGTGGCCCCCCCTCCCGGTTTCCCAGCTCCTCCTCAAGGCGCACCCGGTGCTCCTGGTCCTCCCCCACCTGGTTTCATGCCTCCTCCAGGCTTCCAACCACCTCCTGGATTCCGTCGGTGATCGCTATCCTTTTCACAAACGTCACAGCGCAAATCTTATGCAGAATATTCCCTCAGTAAGCTCAAGACTCGATAGAGTCCAAGACTTGGATTGACGCCGTTACGGCAAAATGAACGACCTTGGGTCGTATATCTAATTACTTATTGCCCGTTCCATCAACAGATGAGACCAAAGACATGTATGGTCAGGTATCGTACAAACCTCCATAAAACCCTTCCTGAATCTGGTATACAAATCATCAAAATAATACCTCTTTTTTAAAAATGCGGCAAACTCCATGCCTCAAACGCCGGATTTGCAAACTCTGCTCTCACACATCCCCCTTTCCCCCTCAGGAACGCCTTACAACAAAAGCTTCTTGCGCCTCCCTCGTCGCCTTGTCCCAACTTTGCACCGCCTCTTCTTGCTTGCCCATTACTTCTAAAGACTGAGCGAGCATGCCGTTTGTGACACTCTGCCACAAAACGTTACCGCTGCGTTGCGCTTGCTTGGCTGCCGCCATGGCGCTCTTAAGAGCCTGCTCGCCTACAATGTTCTCGAATAGACGGTTGCGCATAATGGCGAGCGTGACGGCGGCGCCAAAAACATTGTTAGTGGATTTGGATCCGCTCACGGCAGACTGGATGTGCGTCTTCTGATGGTTGAGCTGTTGGGGAGGATCCGTAGCCATGGAGGCCATAACGTTGTGCCAGGCTGTCCGCAGATCGGCATTGTAATGGTTGGAGCATAGGGGATCGAGCTGCTCTATCAGGTCGAAAGTTTCTGGGTCGTCTCGTTGTGTAGGGTGCTGCATGATAAACAGTCTGTTCAGGCCAGCAAGCACAGCCAGTTCGCGATGCGCGGCCTTGACGCCAGTTCCACGCTGAGCAAGATCGAATGTAGGAGATCGGAAAATTTGCATAGCAGCTGGTAGGTCCCCTGTACCTTGGTAGAAGACCCCAGATAGGTAGACAGCTAGCAACCGCAGGATGCCCTGCGTAGATGGTGTAACAAGAGTCTCGAGCTTAACCATGAATTGCTTCACCGAATCCCATTGACAGTGACTAGCCGCGTGTAGGCCAAGCAAAAGGTTGAGATAGGACTGTGCTTCCAATCGCCATTCGCGTTGTTGAATGGCCTCTTGTAGCGAGATGTTGGGTCCATATCTGATTCCAGCAGTCGTCTCATCCCCTGCTACATATTAGTAGTTGTATAATCGTCGTAGAATGCAACCTACAAAGTTCGAGAACCCTTAGACCTTCGCGCCAGAAATCTGCTGAGCGACGGCCATGAGCAGTTGACTTGTGTACATTGACCAAACCAGTGCAAGTAAAGCTAAAGCGATGTTAGCTGAGATAGTAAAAGTGTACTGGAGTATCGACTTACACAAGCGAAGTCAGCTCCATCTTGGTCATGAACGACATAACCAAGAAATCCACTGGTGCATCCTCTCCACTGCGAATGATGCCTGCTGTGTCGCTGCTGATTGTATGCCCTGTGGAAGGCTGCTTCTTCACCGGGATGAGAAAGTCCGACTTTACGTTATGCCAGTCGCCGCACGCATCCAGGCGGTCTTGTATCTGTTTCAGTTTATGAATCGCTGAATCTGTGCTCGAGTGGTTGATGCTCGAGGAAAGATCAAGGAGTAATGTGAGTACGTCGAGCTGCATAATGTGAACCGAAGAGTCGAACTGAAATTTAGCAACCTGAGCAATGCAAGCTTGGACTTTTTCCATGTTGCCATCCTTAGAAGCCTTGAGAAGGGCAAGACCTTCAAGGATGGAGGCGAACGCGCTTAGAGCATTGTCGCCGCGTGAGCTGGCGGTGACTTGGATGGAGCGAATGTTTTCGAGAGCGCTGGCATCAGCCGTCTGGCCAAGTTCCATGTAGAACGAAGCCTTCAACAACCTGAAAGCATAAACCCAATGAGGATGTTTGTAACTGCGAAACCTGTTAGTCGACGCAAGACCATGCTTCTGTGGTAGAACTCACGTTTCGCAGTCAGCGATTTGTCGATCAGCTGCATTCAGAGCAGCTTTGTGATTCCGCTGGAACAAGAGCTTTAACCTGATATAATGCATACAATACTTGAGATCGGCCAGGCCATTCTGAGAAAATAGTCAGTCGTGCAAGATCAACGAGCCGCGCAGGAGTGCTCACCTTATCACAGAGTGAGATGCCCTTCGTAATGGCGGTCTCAGCTTCCATCGAATTCTCCGTCTCTTCTAGCAACACAGTAGCGTATCGCAACCGCATCTTGGCTTCTTGACGCGGAGACAACCGGTTAGTTTGTAAACACGCCTCTAGACACGCCAAACCTGTCGAAATCAACTTTTGATACTCGTCTACGCGCGTGGCATTCAGAGACATTGCCACATCGTGAACAGAACCGCGAGCCTTGTCGAAGCACTCCTCAGCCACGGCCACCATTATGTGGACAGTGTCTACAGGTCGAGCTTTAGGGGTGCTCGCTGGCGATTTTTTGGTGATGCTCGGAGAGCGGGCGCTGATGGCAGGAGAGTTGGCGACAGATGAGAGAGGACTAGGTTTTACTCGAGGAGTAGCTACACCAGCCTTTTGCGTTTGCGATTGCGGCGGTTGTTGATACGATGCCTGGTGTTGATGTTGAGGTTGAGGTGGTGGAAGAGGCTGCGCCTGTGGGCTACTCAGCATGATATCCATGGGTTTGACGGTGCCAGAATCATGTTGTGATGGCCAAGTATTTGTGTGATCAGGCTGAGAAGCAGGTGAGCTTTGAATCTGCCCCATGGTGGCTGGAGGAGGTGGAGGCAGTTGCTGGATATCCTGTAAATTCACATAATGCATTTGCTGCGGCTCAGGCTGGGTAAAAGATTGGTGTTGTACAGAATCCGGAGTAGGTTCATGGATAGGCTCGGGAATAGGCTCTTCAATATGCTTTTGTACGGGTTGTTGGACAATCTCTTGCGGCTGCTGCAGCTGCAGGCCTTGGCGTGGCTGTTGTGTTTGCTGTTGATTGTGTGGCTGAGCCGGCGAAGAGATTTGCTTTTGAACAGGTTGCGGTGAAGACACCTGAGCCTGTTGCTGGATATGAGCACGCTGCTGTTGTTGCTGCTGTTGATATTGTTGCTGTGGCGCATGCTGCTGTGAATATTGATGGTGTTGAGGTTGCTGCTGCGCCTGCGGAACTCTATATCCTTGATTTTGAGGCATTGACGGCGCTCTCTGCCGGGGTGAGGAAATATGGCCTTGCTGTCTTTGTTGAATGTGCTGCTGCGGTGACGCGACGTGCCGCTGGTACATCTGCTGCTGCTGCTGTTGTTGATGATGCGGCTGCTGAAATTGCTGCTGATACATCATATTCTGCCCCCCAGGTGATTGCTGCTGCTGCCATACATTCGCCGGGGGGACATATTGAGCGGCTGCCGGCTGCTGGTGATGCATCTGATGTCCTCCAAATGATTGTCCAGCCGTGTCATATCCCTGGTAAGCCGTTTGCATCCCCCCATACTGTGCCTGTGCCTGTGCCTGTGCCATCTGCTGTTGTTGCGCGTGCGGAGACGCAAGATATGACTGCTGTCCCTGATGCTGGGGCATCGAATAAAACTGTTGCTGTTGCTGTTGCGGACTTGCAAACTGTTGATAGCCGCCGTTGCCGCTGACGGGCATGTATGATGAAGGCGGATTCATTCCGGGCAACTGCAGCGGCTGCTGGGAGCCTTGCTGGCCCTGGCCATGGCCATGATAAGGGCTGTAGCTCATGACCTATCACTTTTGACACTCAATTTCAACTCCGGGCCGTCGTCTCAGCATTCGAATCGTCTTTTCGTCGCGGGGCGCAGACCAACGCGATTGCGCTTCATGGTCTGCTTCGGTCCGTCCTTGTGTCTCCCATTCACGATCGTCCTCTTCTCGCTCGGGCGTAAGGGGCTTTAACTCGATTTTCCAAATCTCGACTCGGCTTATCTCGTCTCGATCTCGTTTCGTGTTTTGTCAGTGTCGATCGTGTTGGGTTTGGGTCGTGAAAGAACGGGAAACACGAGTGCGACAGGATCCTGCCGTCGTGTCGCAGAGCAACTTGATTGGTCGAATTGTCAAGGCAATTGCGGAACTACAAGTCAGACTAACTACCAACCAACAACTCTACTAGGATCGGATCCTCCTTAGTTCAGCTTCAGCTTCAGCTTCAACTCATTTAAATGGATTTCACATATAATCGATACGATAAATCATCTGGAAATAATCATAAGGCTGAATTATTCGTCATGTACTAGAATCATTGCTCGTGACATGCTAATTATCTTACACTTTGTGATAAGCCTCTGAACATGCCTGTTACTTTTGAACAAACCCCAATGCAATAAATCAACCGTGCCAAAACCATAATAAACCAAAAAATCCAAGGCCCATGCTTGCCTCTATAATACCTTGGATAGCTTCGAAATTCAATCAGGTTCTTTGCGCCGGGGCATGCAACATTCTCCCTCGGGTATTAGAAGAAACACAAAAAGTATGCGCGGAAACTCCAACGACATCTGCTCATCAAGAAAATCCCAAGATCTGCTCAGCCCATGCACACCCATTCAGCAAATACGCACCATCGAGCTGTACGATCCGCCAAAACAAGTCCTCGCCATACACCCTTCTCTGAACATTTGATAATAGTTTCCCAGGTTCCACCGTCGCTAGCGGTTTCACTGCCCGAGAGACTTCTACCGCCGACGTGAATGCCCTTGCGGTCCTCCTTCCTCATAAGACGAAGAATCTTGCCTCCAGGTGTTTGAATAGCCAGTTTGGCAGGCTTCTTCCCAGCAACCGTGCCCGTAGCTGAGCTTGGGGTCGAGCCACTAACACTTGACGCATTCATGCTGAGCGCTGAACCTGGACGGGAAAATGGTATAGGACTTGTTCCTCCTGGGTTCGATGATGGGGTGAGAACTGATCCACCCGCCAGGGAGCTCGGGTGCTGTCTGATTGCAAAGACAAAGGTATTGTTGAGTGCTAATCGTTGACATTGCGGCTGAACCACATAGATATCATGCCGCTGTGCGTGGGGAGTGGGATGCCTCGTGACAAACTCGTAGGGTGGGTTTTCGCCTGTGTGAACAATGGGTAGAGCAAAGGCCAGCGGGTGTGGAATATCCTTGATGCTGTGCATAAGTCCTCGCTTGCCGGCGTAGATCTTCAAAGTACCCTGTCCTTCGTCTCCAGGGAGCAGAGCCTTGATCGTATATCGCTTGATACCGTTGAACCACTCCGCCTGGGCCAGAGCCCTCTTCTTGATTATGTCGCCGCTTTCAAATACATCCCCATCCGAGTCTCGTGAATAGCCCCGGACTTCGACCTCAGCGGCGATCTCAACGTCGCATGGTACGCTAAATTTGATATGAACCATTTCTAAATCCTCGATTCGGGTCGAGGCAGTGTTGTAATCCACCATCTCAAATCCGTGACGGAAGAATGGTGCACATGCACACGGCAAGTTGAGGAGTGTCTCGTGGGCCACAGGGGGAACGATATGCTGCTGGCTGTGGTGTTCAGGAATGTGTGTCCAGCAAATCTCTACCGGCCTGGTTAGGAACCACCAAGGGTCAGCTGTGTTGTTGGCATTCGAGTATAAGCCTCGTCGAGGGTAAGACGGACTGGCGACGCAACAATCAATCATGCGCCACTCGTTGTCTATCAGAACGGTATTCCACCAATGGTTGGGTCGAGGCATGATGTTGATTTCGGACACCTCACCTGGAGATTTGAGGTAGCCTCGAACGATCTCGCAGTGAATGCCAATAGCAGCACACATTTCCATTACCAGGACAGCGTACTCTTCGGCGCAGGCTCTCTTAGCCTGAATCACTCGCGTTGTATCGATCTCTCCTTCAAAGTCCTCCTCCCAGCAGATCTTTTCAGAGACCCATGTGAATATGGCTCGAAGTCGCTGTACCTCACTCCGGTACGGCCGGCACACGTATGTAGTGGCGAGCTGGATGGCTGTAATGGCCGGGGGGAGGCCACTGATAAATCGCGAGTTTTTGTCAACTTGAGACAAGTTGATCGACTGATAGTTGGTAGGTTCAGGAACTGGTTCTCCATCAGCTCCCTCATCTCCTTCGACACCCTCATAGAGCTCATCGACAGGATTAAGGGCAGGGTGGTCCATCATCTGACATCGTTCTCGACGCTCAGTCAACTCTATTGTACTGAGAGAATTGGAACGATTCACATCACGACGGACTTGGACCCAATCGACGCCGCCTCCAAGTCCCATGTCGGTCGCAACGTCTCTGCTGATAGCCGTACTACCCATGCCTGGCATAGGCGAAGGTCCTGCTGGCATCGAGCGAGCAAAAGGTGACTTGGGTGAGTCCATACCGAGGCCTCCAGCCACAAGCCCACCCCTGCTGCTTGCGACGCCCGTCTTAGCAGTATCTAATATCTTGCGGAAGATGTTTCTCTTTGGGGGTTTTGGTTGCACCAATCCTCCTATGTCCAAGGAAGGATCATCATGAAAACCGACTTGGGTTTGTGGCCGTTGTTGAGCGGGGGCATTGCTGGCGTGGCTGCTGTGATAGGTGACTCCCGTGAAAGGAGTCTCTGGTCGTTCATCCTCTAGTTCTCGCGTTCCAATAGCACTGTAAGCACGACCACGGTTCCCTAAGCGAGCGAGACTCCCTGCACTGGTTGTGCTGAAAGCACCGGCTGAAGTTCCGCTCCACAATGTCCTAGATGTGCTTTGGGTTGCTGAGCTCGTATTGCTCTGGTTCCCCGATGAGGAATTGGTCGAGTTGGTCTTGGTTGTCAGTGTACGGGCAACTCCTCTGCCGATCTCATAGGCTGACTTGCGAGATCGCAGCTTTCGTTCAGGGTCAGCGGACCGCCCCATGGATGACTTGGGCCGCTCATATGGCACATTCTTAGGAGGCGGAGGAGGTGGCTTATCGTCATCTTCGTCGCTCGATCGGGAGTTCTGCCGGTGCATTTGCTGAAACCGCTTCTCCATGCGATCAACATAACTACTCAGCTTGTCTTCTCGCCCGCCGTTCTGGCAAGACACTTCCTGTGAAGATTCTCCACTCCATGTTTCGTAACCTTCGTCCTGTGGTGGGACTCCCATTGAGGTTTTAGGCCTGCTTCGGTCTTGAGTCCTCCTGTTTGACCGATGAGACAACATGTCGAAGGATTCCGGGGACCAAGGATCAGCAGGTGGTTCTGGGGAGGGCGCTTGACCTGGCCTACTCAACCCTCCTCCTAGAACATCCAATTGCTCCATAACACCATCCATAGCTTCTCTCAACGGTGAGGGTGTCATACCACCCGCAGGAGACGGTGGAACAGGAGAGGCTCTGCCAGGGGTATATGGCACGTAGGATCTGTCGTCAAAGGATCCTCTCGATCCATGTCTGGTTTGGGGCTGTGGCGGTCGATACGAGTTGTTGGAATTTTGTCTCGAGGGGGAGAAGTGGTTGTATGAGGCATTGGATCCATGACGAGACATATCAACAGAGCGTCTATGCAAATCGTTTGATCCAGCTCGAGTGATTTGTCTATGAGGAGGGGGTGGTGGCGGAGGCGGAGAGTTGCCTCTTTGTTGTCCTCCCCGATGATGAAAAGACGGAGTTGGTGAAGGGCCTCTTCCTTGTCCTCCTCGATAAGGAACCATTTGATGATGAAAAGATGGAGCGGGTGACGGGCCTCTATCTTGTCCCCCTCGATGATGAAAAGATGGAGCTGGCGATGGGCCTCTTTCTTGTCCTCCTCGATAGGGAACCATTTGTTGATGAAAAGACGGTGCTGGTGATGGGCCTCTTGAAGCATAGCCATAGCTATTGTGCATTGGCGGAGCAGGGGAAGGCCCCCGTGCACCGTAGCCGTGGGGAGGTGCTGGTGAAGGAACTCTCGAATGGTAGTTGTGCATGGGAGCTGGAGATGGAGCTCGTGAACCATAATTATGGGAGGGTGCTGGTGACGGAGCACGAGGATCGTACGCTTGGGGAGGTGCAGGTGAAGGACCTCGTTCAACTTCATGAGTGCTAGGAGTGAACGAAGCACCTGAGTTTTGTCGTACTTTAGGCTTTGGGGTCTCTTTGAAGATCTCGGGCTGCTTCGCGCTGGTGTAGTGAGGAGCCTTGGCGTATGCTTCGAATGGCTTTCGGAAAGTCCTTGATTTGCTAGGCGCACTGCTTTGAGGTACGTTTGGTGCTGGAGAAGGGACAGATTTGGTTGTTGGGCGGAATTGAGAGGGAAGTAACTCGACGAAGTTGGAAGGGAACGCTCCGACGGTTCTTCGATCTCGGTATAATCGCCCTGTCCACCACGAACCATCACCAGCATTCAGGCATTCTATTAGATCTCCCTCGATAAATCCCAAATCGCGTTTTGACTATGTCGAGTTAGCGTCACCTTACAAAGTTCCATCGGGCGTTGAACAAACCTCTCCTCCCCATGAATACACAGCTCTACACCAACATGGGAACCGCGTCGGTAGCGGTGGTGCTGCTGGTGGCATAGCTGTAGGATGAATGAGTCGAGAGTAGGAGGACCTGAATAATTCGAAACGCGTTGTAGTGAAGTTTTACAGGACTGTAGTAGATACACGCATATCAAACGCGAGTGTCTAAATAGATTGTTGAGACACCAAAACAAGTGATGCTGATATCGAAGGTGATGCCCAATGATGGTGGAATGGTCTTTAACAGGCACAAACAGTACAAATAATGGATGACGGATAAAAATGGTGACCACAGACGTGGAATGTATAACAAGGCAAGACAAATGGCCTAGGAAATGAAGCCTCTTGTAAAATGAAGAGCGCAAGAAGCGTGATGAAAAGAAGCGATGGTTTGAAGCTATGCCTGTCAAAAAAGCGGTAGGACAGCCGTGGTGCTTGAGCTCCTTCCGTCACAAGCTGGGAGAAAGCTGGGTTACCACAGCAACACGAGATCGGCGGGGCATGGCGGTTGGCCGTTCAGTTGTTCCACTAAGCTAGGACCATACAAGGGGCTGCCCTGGACTTGACTGAGACAGCGGTAACGATGTTGGCAGAGAAGTCTGATGTTCTTGGATGTTTGGTTCTCCTAGGGTAAACGATTGTGATGCTCGCAGTTTTGTAAAATATTATTTCTTCTTAATTGGGCAGATAGATATCGACCGTTAGTCGTGCAGCGGGTAAGTATGTAGCGTTGGATAATAAATAAACAAGCTATGGGCATAAACTTTTCGATTGCATAGAATGAATCGTTATCGTCATTGGACGTAGGATTCAAACTCATGTTCGCGTTGTCCGGTAGTCATTGTGCATTGAGCAAACTATAGCACTCGGAGCTGGAGGTGAGGCTGCACTTCTCCATCTCGCCTACAGGGGGCCCTGTTGCATGATCATGAAGATCCTAGCTGCTGATGACGGTCAAGGTAATGATGAGAGACGGGGATGAAATGGGATGCACTATTCACATGGGCGATGGTAATTCTGCATTCTCTAGATTCATCCTTATTCCTCTCTGGTTATCTCTTTTTTGGACATACAGAGTACCGGCCGTCACGACAACGCTGATGTTGACTGAGTATTCATTGCTTTTGATCTTATGATTCAGTGCTGTCTACCCCATACACATTCTGAGACTCGGCTTTTCCTCATGCAGATTTAATTGACATCAACGGTCTCAGACGTTGGGCGCAGCAAGTCGTTGGAAACCCAATATGGACTCATTCAAAGATCCAGAATCTCTTGCGCCTGGAGACAGACGAGTCATTCTGTTGTCACCTCCACTCTGCCCGTACCTTACCTTAGTGTGTAAGAGATGTGCAAGAAAACATTGAGCACGATGAAATGTGGACATAAATAAACGCTCACTGTGCAAGTCCATACACCCTGAAGATAGTATCAAAGATTTCAGTCAAGTAACATCTTTCTGTCGTTAGATAAAACCCAGCCCAGCATCGAGGCCTGTGGGCGCTAGTCAATACAGCATGGGTACACTACAGGGATCAACAAACTAAAGCGACCAGGGGCTGGAGAGAGCTCTCCACTAAGTGCGGCGCAACCTGAAAAGCCCAGGTCTGAGAAGTCATGAGAGCAGCAAGCAGTTCCATTGGTATGCGTCTACTTGGTAAAGACTCCACGAACCTGCATTCTCTCTCTACAAGCGCTGAAGCACTATCTTCAACTAAAGACTCACGATTAGATTCTGGACTCTTTAATCTTCGAATCGAAACCTTTTAATATCTTGTACGAATCTTTGCGCCACACTGTCCGTCCACTGTCGGACCGTCCGTTCAATATCGCCTAGCAGCTAGCTACCTAATCAAGGCCAAAGTAAACAAAGCGCCAGGGGTTATAGCTTTGACAGGGTCCGCTTCCCAGACAACGGTCAGACTACCTTGACATTAACATTGCCAGTGCCCGCATGACTTTTAATAAACGAGGGCTCCAACTCATTGCACTTGCTTTTACATCTTGTCAAAATTTCGGTTCTTTCAGTAGTCAGTCTTTGCGCATCGCACTTCCCAGCATCAGCTCAGCTTCATCGTTCAACGCCTGAATATCCTCTGTCTGCGCCTCTGCCTGCTTCTGAGCAGCGCGAACCGAATAACGCCTGGATATTGCATGACGTCAACGCACAATGGCTGACGAAGGCGTTGCTGAGCATTATCAGGTTCTCGAAGAACTTGGCCGTGAGTCTCGTGATGCCGAGGGTGTCCTACAGCAGTTACTGACTATTATCTGCTAGGCGGAAGTTTTGGTGTCGTTTACAAAGGCATCGAAAAAGCAACTGGCGAAACCGTCGCCATCAAACATGTAAGTCCATGATTACCATGGTTGCCTGGTCTACCACTGACAAACATCGTCAACAGATTGACCTCGAATCCAACGACGATGATATCCAAGATATCCAAGCCGAAATCGCTGTGCTGAGCACTTGCGCCAGCTCCTACGTTACTCAATACAAAGGTTCTTTTCTGCGAGGTCACAAACTATGGATTGTCATGGAGTACCTCGGCGGCGGATCCTGCTTGGATCTGGTATGTCTCTTCACGAAACCTCGCGAAGTGGGAGTTCAATTGCTAACCAGGAATAGCTAAAACCTGCCAACTTCAGCGAAACACACATTGCCATCGTCTGCCGTGAGCTACTATTGGGTATCCAATACCTGCACACCGAGGGCAAAATCCATCGAGATATCAAGGCCGCCAACGTCCTCCTTTCCGAGACTGGAAAAGTCAAGCTCGCTGATTTTGGAGTTGCCGCCCAATTGACCAACATTAAGTCTCAGCGAAACACCTTTGTCGGAACCCCTTTCTGGATGGCCCCGGAGGTCATTCAACAAGATGGTTACAGCTTCAAGGCCGATATCTGGTCCCTGGGTATTACGGCTATGGAAATGGCCAACGGCGAGCCCCCACTGTGTCACATTCACCCCATGAAGGTTCTTTTCCACATCCCCAAAAACTCAGCTCCCCGTCTGGAAGGCAACTTCAGCAAGGATTTCAAAGACTTCATCGCTCAATGTCTTACTAAAGACTACGACCGTCGACCCACCGCAAGGGAGCTTCTACGCCACCGTTTCATCCGTAATGCTGGCAAGGTTGAGGCTCTGCAGGAGCTTATTGCTCGCAGGCAGATGTGGGATGCCAACCAGAACAGACAGAGGCACCCTATTTACTACCAGGAGACCCTCCAAACAATGACACCCAAAGATGAACAACAGGAATGGGTCTTTGACACAGTCAAGTCGGTTGCGCCACCGCCTAAGAGGCCAACGATCAAGCACCGAAAGCCCTCATCCATCTTCTCTGCTGAAGAGGCGATGAAGAAATTGGACGTAAAGGATGGTCCTCTCGGAGGAACCTCACCTGCTCCTGGCACTGTTCGAAAGTCAACAGTCCGACGAACACCATCTCTCGCTCAGAACTCATCAATGCGGTCTAATGGATCTCCTCGAGCCTCTGTTGCCCCCAAGAAACCTCTCCAACCGGACATGTCATTTGGCAACTCGGGATCGACTATGCGTCTTTTCCGAAGAGTGCCTTCGGACGGTTCATCTAGTGGTCAAAGTGGTCGACCAACTTCTCCTGACGATGTCTTCTGTGACGAGAACCTTCCGCCTCCCATCACGGCTCCTGTCGAGCCATACGGCAAAGAGGCTGTCCTTGGACGCCGACTGTACAACAAGGCCGTGGAACCCTCCCTTACCGAGCTGCATGCTCAAACTTCTGCGATGCAGAAGCGAGAAGCGCTGGCGAAATTGTCGGATGCTTTCGCAGCCTTGGATGCAGTTGACCCTGAAGGAGCTTACCACCTCATGACCAGCATGGTATCGTCTATGGCTCAAGACAACAAGCTCAGCGCGGCCATTCTACGACAGCCTGCCCAGAAGATTCCTGACGATGGCACGCCTCAGGGCACTGTGATTGTCAAGAACTCCACCCCTGCAGCCAGTCCGACCAAGCTTGTGCTAGATTCCAGCAATCCTCATCTCCGCAGCCACCGACGCCGTCACGCCGACACCCCCACCATGTATGAGAAGGAACATAATTGGGGGAAGGGAACCGTTGAGGCAAAGTACCCGGGACAAGATGCTAAGTCTGGCATGGAGCACTGCAAGCAACTGTCAGATGTGCTCTACTCCCGCTGGGTTGATGGTCTCCGTATTCGATGGCCTGCTGTCTGATGTGCAGGCATATCACGGCTGATGGAACAACAACTTAACGCTATGGCATGATCGAGCGACATTGCTCAGATCTGTGCTCTTGCCCTAATCTATTGTATGATTCTTGTACGAGATTCTTGTACTGCCCATTTTGCATTTGGTTCTACTTTTCCGGCCGGGAAGTACTCGGAGGATAAAAGCAAGTCATTGAGGAGGATTCGGTCAGCATTTGGTGGCTCAGGGACAACTCTGGGCTAACATGACGCTCACGATATGATGATATTTTGCGACGATCTCATCGGCCCGGTCTACTTCTTCTGTCACTTCACATTTGTTTCATGTTTTCGTTACTTCTTAGGAGGTGCTCAAGGCGTTGCAAGGTATTGCATTTTAAGAATATGGATGGGATGGAGGCAACTCTGGCTTTGATTGTTTATTGCATTGCGACTGGTTTCGAGGCAGGCAAGTAGATAGCTAGATCAAGGCACAGCCTAGACTTGTGAATCAAACACATTAAGAACATGCTCGAATCTTGCACGTGAGTATCCAACGTGGTTAATTGATGAAAGTGAGATCAATTGAGGGTGGTATTGCAGTGTAGAGTAAATGAACGCGGAATTTCAAGTTTCGTCGCCAGGTCCAAGAGCTAACTTGATCCTCCAGTTCTTGAACTCGTCAGACAAAATGTTCCCGTGACCCGTCTCCTCCACCTTGAACAGTTCAATCGTCGGTGACTGAGGCTGGCGCTGTATTCTCCAGACACCCTCATCGTTGATGTTCTGTGTCAGCCCTACAACGCAGCATGTTAGCTATTTATATCTCCAACAAGACAGATGTTGAGAACTTACACTCTAAGAAAGAAGCGGCAAAGTTGACGCACATGTCCGCGTTCCACTTAGGATTCGGATGAGCGTTGACTGTCTCGGGGATACGATGCGTTTCAATGTCTTTTGTGCTGACGAGTACGCCATCGCGGGTACGGAAACCAACGACGATTCGTGGTACACCAAGAAGGAAAGACTGGATCCAGTACTTCATGAGTTTGCGGTTGAAAGCCTCCATGTCACCCGGGTTGCGAATCTCGGCTGATGTCTTGAGTTCTACCCAGTTGATGGGGCTTCCTTTTTCTTCGGGCTTGGAGTCCCAGACTATGGGGTGTGAGTATCGGAGGTAATAGGGGAAGTGAGATGTTACTTACTGGCGTCGACTTCACCTCCGAGACAGAGGACGGACTTGCCAATGCCAGTGCGGACAACGGAACAGTATTGGGCCTTGTTGTTGACGACCTCATTCTCACGGTTCTCGATAAAGTCGCGAGACGTTTCTGCCCACGGAGCTGGTAACGTTGATAATGTCTCGAACTTGTATCCTAGGCCAATGTGTGAGCGAGAATGATGAGTTTAGGTATAGACTAGAACCTACCCCAGAATTGCATGACCTCCAAGGGTGGCCCTCTCCTACGTTTATTGTTTCCCTCATTGGACCTTGAAGCCATCTTATAGGCATTGTTCTCCTCGATGAAGCTATTCATGTTAGCTCCTGCAAGCATCATGGCAGCCAGGGCTCTTACAGGCAATCCTGAGGTAGAAATGTCAGTGATTATCCTCGTGGTTGAGTGGGGAGGTTGTCACGTTGAGCGTACTTGATACAAAGTGGCATTCATCTCGAAGCTATTTGTCAATGAGCCAAAAGACTATAAGTAATAGGAGCTATCAAGACAGACTTACCCGTCCATCTGCTCGAAAGGTGTTGCCATGATCTGATGAGTGGTTAGCTCTGAGTATGCTGTTGAGCGAGGACATCAAACCTTTGTCATCATGCCTCTCCAAGTGACAACATTGGCATCTATCTTTTTACCCGTCTCCTTTTCATGAGCAGCAATGGTCTTGAGAAGGCTATCGAGGTGATCATCTCCGGTGTCATCTAGCTTCTGGAAGGTCTCAAATCCCTTGGAGAGATCTGCTCCAAGCTGTGGTGTGTAGTAGTACTTGATAGAAGAGTCGTCTAGGCGGAACTCATGGTTGTCGTCGTATGAGAAGCAGGCAAACTCCTGGAGACTGTGTGAGCATCGGATCAAGGAACTGCACGATGAAGAAACGTGTGATAACTTGAGAGACGGCCAACAGATGCATGTATGCAGGTAGGGATACGCACCTTTGGTCTTTTAACAGGCTGGCTAGCACCAGCGAAGCGGCCCAGGGGCTGAACAGAGAAGCGTGTCGACATTGCCTCTAATGTCGAAGGCCGCTGCTCTTTGACAGCTGAAGCTTTGGTAATGTGCCAGACTCAATTGATACGCGTATCGGGAAGGGTGGTTATTATTGAGAAGCTATTTGCTGCCGTGTGTTGAATCTACTAAATTGTATGGACGGGCACTCTCCCGTCCGTTGAAGCCAGAACGAGGTGGTACGCTACGCTACAGGCGGCCCGACCTGTACCGCAAGTTTCAGTGGAGGTGGCAGCCACAGTGCTGATCAGCGCACCCAGTCTAGCCCAGCCTTAGGTTAATGCAACTGGAGCTACAGTACATATTTAGATCTTGATATTGGACCTCCAAAGATGGTTCATATAAGACAGACATGGATCCTATTGATGAATAGGCTCAAGCACACTGTATGCGCCAGTTTTATGTATTCATCAATTAGCCAAGCCCATGCAAAATGGCGCGCTACTTTGACCAGGTGCACTACCCGACGGTCTACGGCAGATGGAAATGCGAGCAATAGGCAAACAGAAGAAGCAAATGTATCTCTGATTGGTGCAAAGACGCCATGTTGACCGACCAACCCACCTCTGTAATATCTCAAGAGGCTGATCTATCGCTTGTTGGTCCTGTCACGGCTACCTGCATTCAAACGGACTTCTTTGTTCTGTAGGGAGAGATTTGTGATAGTGGGGAGATTTTGAGGTGCAAACGCGCAAACTAAAAAGTGAATGCCACGAACAATAGAAAAGGCAGGTCACACTTCCACAGAAAAAAAGCACGCTCCTGCGCTCTTACTCTTTCACCAGGCAGGCACTCTTCTCTTCCTTTCAACTCTTCTCTCTCACATCAGATTCTCTTACATTTCGAAAAATCGACTTCGTCAGAACTAAACTTTTCCATCAAAAAAAGGGAATAATCGACCAACAGCTCCCACACCCATTCCTTCCCAGCTATCGACTGCATCCCCAGGCTATCTCCGTCACTGGAATTAGTCCCCACAGCCGCTAGCTCTGGACCCTGATCCCCCATCCTCCAGCTGGCCAACATCCCCTTGAGCGACAATCACGTGAAGTCTAGTGGGACTTGATCGACGTTGACGTCCCCCCAAAGCATCAGCCGAGCTCCTTGTCAGTAGCCTCGTTCTCAAACCGCCGCCGCGCGCGCAAAGTCTCGACTTACACCAAGCGTTGACCGCTCCAGCCGGTCGTCGCAAGGTCTCTGTCGCTGGCCAACTACTGTCGTAGCTTCATCCTTGAGCTGCGATTTTTCTACGCCTGCGACTCCAACTCTTGTCGCCTTTTGGGTCACGACCCCACGGCTCTCTATTCTACCGTGCACGTCGTACCATCGTACTCATGGTTAGAACGCGCAAGAAAACCGACTCACCCAACAAACGCAAACCAAGAGTATCATTAAATCGCAAATCCAAGAGAAAAAGGGACGACGCAGACGGAGAGGAAGATTACATTGACGACCCAACTGCACGCAAGCGCGGGAAGTCGGGCGTCTCTAAGCGTGGTCGGCTGCTGCAAGACGAACAGGGAGATAGCGAACACCAAAGCCAAGCTAAAGACAGCCAAGAAATCGAAAAAGGAGATATCGCAGAACACGGAGACACAGAGAGCGATTCGGACAAAGGGTGGTTTGCCATTCGTGCAATTATCGACGAGCGACCTGCGTTCAATCAAAAAACCAGGAAGTGGAAAACTGAGTATCTCGTGGACTGGGAGAACAGCAGCAAAGGCAAAGCATACCCAACTGAGTGGAGACTTGTCTGTTGCCCCCCAGCGTTGCTGAAGTACTACCAACATCATGCTGACACCTTCGATAGGCCGTTGATATAACCAGTGACGCATTGAAGGAGTGGAAACAAGGAAAGGAGGACAGGGAGCGCAAGGAGATCAAGTACGACAAAAAGCGCCTCCAAAAAAGACAGAAGCGAGGACTTCAAAGTACCGAATCTAGTGCGCTTCATGCTGAATCAACTGCGGTTAGTAACAGGCGACAACTGCAGACGTTAGATGCATCAACTCAGAGACGATCTCGATCCGATTCTTTTGACAAAGACGTGCGCTCTAAAGACAGGACCAGAACCCAGCCAGAAGACGCACTGTCAGAGGAGCCTGTACCTTCACTTTCAGCTTCAGCTGAAGACGTTGAATCTGTAGACTCCAACGATTTCAACTTGCGACGTGGTCAACAAGTCGCCATTGTGTTGCGTAAGCCCGACAACTTTGACGCTTCTGAGTACCAGAGCATCAACGAGACCCAGGGCAGTTCTCAGAGGATTTCTGATCTTGAAGACAATGATCAGCGAGTTGCATTTGCGTCCCAGCTAAGCCAAGGTACTATTCCTGATTCGCAAGATCTTTCCAGTAATCTCTGGGATCAAAGAGATACTGAAAGCCAACTTGCTGCTCCCGGAGTCGAACACGAACCAGATAACTCTAGGATACCTGAGGACCAACAATCAGTAGCAGCCGATCATCTTGAACCTGTCGACCAAGTGGAGGACATTCCAAGTCAGGAAGAACAGAACGTACACGTTGAGAATCGCCCAAACGCTGAGTCTCAACCTGTTGAGGTTCCCGCGGCCACACCGGATTTGCTAGGTTCTGACGGTCTCCAAGACCCTCAGCTCTCCGAGGACGACCACTCTTACCACGACAACGGAGGCTACAACGACGTCGCCGCCGCCGATTTTTCTGACGACGATCAAAGTCTCGACGTTCATAGTATTCGAGACGATCAAGATCGTGACGACATTGAGGTCACCGGTCCTGCAGACAACCAGACAGTTGAAGCAGACCGCCTTAGTTCTCAGAATAGCGACAGTCATCAGGATCAGCTCTCTCGAGATAGCCAAGTACCCCTGGACTCTGAGGATCAGTCAAACGAGCAGGACTGTCTAGACGTGGAGAGCACTCAAGATACTCACCACTCACCTGAACGGCAGAGCACAGAGACAGCCAACTCTCAAACTAGTCAGGCTCCTGTGGACAGCCTGGACTCTCATATCGGCCGAGGGCACCAGGTCCAAGACAGAATCTCGGTAGATCAACATTCCGAGGATACCCAACAAGTGATTGAAGACCACGTCTCTGAAGCCGTCGCCAGCCCCAGCCCCGAGCAAGATACCCACGGCGACCAGCAAGTTACTTCAAGCCATCGCCCCGCAACCGCTCAAGGCAGAGCAAGTGATCGCCAATTACAGTTCGAGGAGACCGCTGCAGCTTCCCAAAGTTCTGATAACCGCGACTGTGCCGATACCATTTCTTCTCTGAAGTCACCCTCGCACTCAAAAGCCGTCGAGTTACAAGGACAGCCCTCGTCGAGTGATCAAGACTCAGATATTGGTTGCATTATCCCGGACTCTCAGGATCGTTCGAATACGTCAGACTTGCACGCCAGCGCGACTCGAGCCTTGACGGTATTATCCCAGCACCAGGTCACCCCTGTTGCTTCACAGATTGAGATTGTTCCAGACTCGGCCACAACTGGTTCGGACATTCCGTCTCGCCAACCAGACCGCCCACGTCTCCTCTCAGTAGAGAAGCAGGATTCGTTCGACAGCCCGAGGGATTGCGGCGCTCATCGCACGGTAGAGACCGCACCTGCTGCGAAGTCGCCCGTCTCAAATACACAGAATCAACCTGTCTATTTTACTCAGCCTCAAGTACCGCGCGGTTCACCTGATATCCCAAGCTCACTCTCCTCTAAGATTGCTTTCAGCGAGGCCGAACCCACCGTATCTGAAAATTCACAAACAAATCCTGCTAGCCAACATCGTGCGAATCTCGAGGAAGATACTCAAGAGTCGCAGGCGGCTCAAATAGTATCTCGCCCCTCTAGATCTCAATCTCGGAACAACGTCAATCAGGAGACTGGACCTGGCGGTAAACTGAAGCTCACGCCAGGCTATACAAGGAGCTACAGTCCGGAACAACGGTCCAATCTACGTTTCCAGACCAGCAGTGCATCTGAACCACCTCAGCTACCCAGATCCGCTTCAATAATCCGAGCAATGGAGTCTTCAGCTTCTAAACCACGGGGTTCAGCAGTGGATGAGCTGAAAAGCTTCATAGATTTTGGCAAGGACTCGCTGACCCAGGTTGAGGACCCAACAGATCACCCAGGTGATACGTCTTATGGAGCGCCGAGCGAGCAAGAACCTACCAGCACTGGAGGTCATACAATGAGTCTCGATGTCGTCGTTGATTCCCCAGAGCCTCTTGTGCAGTCTCAGCCTGTGTACTCAGTGGACCCCTGGAAACCAGAGGCTTTGGGCAACACACCAGAAGCCCCAGCCCCTTCCATATCACCAGCGTCCATTATGGCAAACCCTCAAATGTCGGCAGTCGAAAGCTTGCATAAAGTAATCAACATTGAATTTGGCGACTCAGAGGACTCCATTGAGCCTTCCCTCCTAGGTCTTGGTGAAATACCGCCTGAAACCATTTCTCCAGCAGTCATCAACAGGTTGGCTGACCCAGTGGACTCGACACATACGTTGACCTTCCAAGACCAAGACACAATGCCCTCAGAGGTCGAGAGTTCAGGACACTCTATCACTATGGGTCAAATCCCTGCTGAAGACGATTCTGATGCTTCGTCAGAACGTTCGGGCAAGGACCCAGGCATAACACAGCACATCGTCACCCTTCCGATGCAAACAAGTAGACGATCATACTATGAGGCGATTATCAAGGACCACAAAGCCGATATACAGAGTTTCAGCAGCTTTTTCACTGGCGGGAGTCACGAGCGACCCAGCAAAGCTCTTTTGCAAAGGATCGACGAGCTTTTCAATACCCTCTTGAACATTTGTGACTACCCTCCGGATGTTATCGGAACCGAACTCGAAAAGAGCGACAGCTCTACTATCGCCAAATACTCTTGTGATGCCAACGCCAAGTTCTCGTTTTTGTTTGAGTTCATGACCGGTTTGGGTGGAGAGGGCAAGCGGGTTCTTATTGTAGCCCGCTCTCCTGAGCTTCTCCGCCTCATTTTTCACCTCACTGTAGCTGCGAAGATTGAATGCTCAGCAGAGAGCATCAATGAACGCACTGATTATCCATCAAATGTTTTGATCACTCTGGCGCTAAGAGACGAAGATTTCGACCCTTTCAACTTTAATGTTGTCATTGGATTTGACCATTACTTTACGAATTCGTTTATTAACAAACAGTTATATGACGAAGAAGCCAGAACGTCACCGCTCGTGTTACAGCTAGTGACAACATCCTCCATTGAGCACATCGGTCTCGTAGTCTTCCAAGGTGTTGAGGACGATGAACAGAAACACGTGTTCCTTGCGTGTACTATTAGTGCAGTGAGTTATCTCGAAGACCCGAATCGAGATTACAAAGAACCGCATGAAGTTGCAGAAATATTTGCAAATTACTTGAACAGCAACGACGGCACTTTGAACTGGCAGCCTCAAACCATACCAGACGATGTTCTCGACATTTTTGAGAACCCAACATCACAGTCTCAACGCCTTTTTGCAGATGATGCTTTACTTGGGAATGGCCTCAAGCGGAAATATGTAAGTGTTGATTTATGTCAAATGTCACAGCCGCTGACTAGCCCAAAGAGTGATGACGATGAGGATTCTGATGCCAAACGAATACGTCTTCCTCTCCGAGACCTGCCAGTCGATTGCAACAACCCTCCTATTCCGCTTGCGGTGCGACAGATGCTTGACGACGCCGTGCCTCGAGGAGAGGTCAAGGAGATGGAATCGACGTGTTCAGTATCCGTGGCAACCCTGAAATCGATTACGGAGAAGGTAAGTGTGATGAGCGTTATGAAAATGCTGTCCTAATAATTTTTAGATGAATGAGTACAAGCGTCAGAATGCACTAGCAGGTGAGATGCGAGACGAATACAAGATCACCATTAGTCGACTCGAAAAAGAACTCAAGGATCATCGGAGAACTATGAATAAGGTCGAGCTTTCCAACCGCGCGGCCCTTCAGGATCGAACAATGTTTGAGAAGGAGAAGCAAAAAGCCGATACTGCTGCCCAAGCCGCTGCAGAAAAGGCCCAAAAAGAGAGTGAAAAGCAGCAGCTTCGGATACAGGAACTTGAATCCACGATTGCGCGCTTGAAAGAAAACCCCGAATCGGCAGAGAGGGAGAAGGAGTTTGAGGAAGCCCAAAAGAAACTGCAAGACTCGGAAAAGAAACGAACGTACATGCAGTCAGATTTGGACTTTATGAAGAACCGATATCAGGATGTCGACGCTCAAGCCCACAGATTGGCAAATGAGAACAAGGAGTTGAAGGCTCAACACGAGGACATGGCGAAGAAAGCGTCAGTGAACATACTGGAGATTAACCGACACAACGCTGCTACAGAGCAGCGGGCGTTGCAGCAGCAGATCGCGGGCCTTCAAGCCCATATCCAGCAGCAACAGGCGGAGCTAGTGTCGGTTCACCAGAAGCTGGCCAATTTCGCGAATGGGCGGAATACACGAGGCGGTAGTATGCCACGCAGCCCTCGTGTACCCAGTGGCATGAGTCCACGACCTGGCCGGGGATTCGCCGGTTCTGCTAGTAGAGGAACCAGTCCAGCTGGACCTGGTCCACAGTTCATGGGTCAACAACCTGGTAATGGAAGATGGAATCGCCTCCAATGAGTGATGCTAGTTGAGAGGGCAGTCTGGGAGTATGAGGGTATGGACAGACGGACTAGGGGACAGCAAGATACTTGGTGTTAATATCGTTTGTTTTTGAGAGCTACCATGGCATTTGGCGTATCGGACAGGAAACACTGGTATCTTAGAGAGCCTCTATATCAGATTTCAATGAGCACGCACGTTATTCCTGATTTTCACCCAATGATCTCATTGTCAGTCAAAAGTGAAGTGCAAAATGATAAACGATGAGTTGAAGACCACAACTCAATACCGTAGTCCACAAGACTGTTTCCGGAAGTTTCTGATGCATCCTTCAGTATGGGTTACACCTCAAACGACATACAAGAGTCATTCGGACAGAACAAAATCACCGAGTTTCAGAAGCAGAGCAAATACAGATATACAAAATACTTTCAACATTGGAGGAGATTAGCAAAGAGCAAGAGTCGCCAAGTCGCACCTGGGGCTATAACACAATCGATTTGGGGCTGCCACAACCAAACTCCCCCGTCTACCTCTTGGTCTGAATTTCCCTTCCGTCTCAGCCAACATCCAGTATACACAAGCTCGCCTTGGGCTCAAACACTCTGAGACCGTGGCACCATTTACTTCTCCTCAGGGTAAAGCTCCTCCTTCAGCGGCACACCGAGCTCTTCCCGGAGGGGCTTGAGCTCCTCGAGGTACTGCTCGTACTGGCCCTTGTTCTCGACCTTGGTCTTGATACCTGGAGAGGAGTTAGCATTTGGTCCTAGGAATGGTCGAGTCGTCCTTGTTGTGTATAGGTCGTTGTCGAAGTTGGGTTGCCCAATTGATACGGATCAAAGGAGCCATTTTAGGCGAGCAAGCGACCGGTCGGGTGGACGGCAATTGAATTATAAAATCGTACCTTCGAAGATGCGGACGGCAGTGCCAAAGTCGTTGACCCTTCGGGCGGCCTTGAGAGCGGCGGCAATCACCGAGGGAGCAGGGACGAGATCGTAAGCGAAAGCGTTGTTGAGGTTGCGCTATGGTTTGGTGATAAGCCAAAAAGTCATACGACATTTTCGGGAGCCAGCCGGAAAGCAGCGAGCTCTACCCCGTGGGGCAAACTTACCTGAAGCTCGAAAATGTCCTGAACACCGTCAAACTCCTTCTCGAATCTGTAAAAAGTCGTAGTTTAGCAATTGAGTGTCGCAGGAAGCCTGTGCGGCTGCATTGGAAGGTATTCGGGGGAAATCGCGTGGGGAGAAGCTCTGGCGGCGTTTGCGGCATCTTTTTTCGTGAAGCCGTGAACCACGCAGAGGGTCCTTCTATTCGCGAAATCCCCCAAAAATCGATATTCCACGCAGACCGTAGGCCATTGAGTCTCGGGAGATGTCCTACCTGGCGGAGAACTCCTCAAAGGTCTCTTCAGCGTGCTCGCTTCGTCGGGGCATGGAGGTGGTGAAGTGGGCAACGGCCGAGCGGGCCACCAGGGGCTGGACGGCAGGTCGAATGGGAGCAGCGCGGACGCCGCGAGCGACACGGATGAAGGCGGACATGATGGACAGAGTGCAAAGAGCGGCGATGTCTGTTGCTGGTTGTGTCGTCGAGACGATTTGATAGAGGGTTGAGTGCGAGTGGGCTGGCTTTTTCCGGGCTCGGGTGATGACTGCAGAGTTGTTTGGGCGGAAGAGGATGGGCTGAGGATGATGACTAAGGTGAGGCTATACCTGATTGCGTAGTAGTGGGTCCGAGTGCGAATTGTACGTCAACAGTCTAAATCCTGAGAGTTTTTGGTGCGAGTGGTACAGTTAATGCACTGTATTTTTGTGAGCTTACTTCCAGTTCGCTTCCATTCGCCATTTCCGCCAGGTCCCTGGTAAAGAGGTCATCCAATGGAATTCTAACGGTTAGTAGAGACGATAGGAAAGTAAGCATACGAGAATGCGATATTTACATACTCAGGTTGAATCAAGTTAAACCTTTCAAAGTCATCTTGCATAATGTTTTGATCGAATTAAATCTTTTGATCGGTCTTCTTGCATCACAACCTCAAGCTTTAGGCCAATTGAACAAATTGGCGCAACCTCAGCAAGGCTACCCACCTTTAGGTGAGCCTTTCCCAATTATATTCCGTTGGCCTTCGGAGTATAATTCCATCCCATCTTTAATTGATATGAGCCGTGCCAACTACTTAGTGCCCGAGATGCCTTGCCGTAGTAAATATGCATTTGAAACGAGTAGTTAATTGCTGAGTTGATGAGGATGAAATAGCAAACCAATCGTTGCGCTGATATTAAATTATTACGACACCCACTCATGCCAGGTTGACATCTGCATAACAGCCACATTATGGATGGCACGGCCACACTGCCACATTCAGGCTGCCAGGCCACTAGACTTGATGGACATGGGAATTGAGTCGACAATTAAGCGAAAGCCTGATTGGCGATTGTTTAGTTTGTCTTAGAAGCACGGTTCTGTGCTTCCTTTGATAATCAATGGTCGCTGGTCGATCCGGTTTACGGGGTAATTACCACTATTTATATGGAACCTTGGCTGGAAATTGAAATGATGTAAGGAGCTGGAGGTTACCACCAACAGTCTGGTTCAAGACCAATATAGGAGCCAATTGATGCCCACGTCTAAATCTCCTAGTCCTCGCATGAGCTTTTGACAACCGGAATTTTACTTTAATCCCCGGTCTGCAATTAACAGTTCTGCGACAGGATACCCTTTGACAACTTGCCGTTCTGTGATCGTGATACGAAGATACGGATATTAAATGACGATTTTCTAACGGCCTTTTAACCCGGGGTTTGGAGAACCAATGAGTGGCAATGGGGTGCCACCTCCCGGTCATCACCGTGGTCTTGGCATACAGTAAGCCTCGGAACACAGGCACTCAGGTACAGGCACAACCTAACAGAGTCAAGTCAGACAAGTGTAATAAGCAACGGTCAGGCACAAGCTCGTGCAAGCCTCAGGGACTTGCAAGTCTAGCGCAATTCTGGCAATTGCTAAGAACATTTATTTCTACAGTAAATGCATTGATCACGTGCCTCCTTAGAGTTTCAATGCCATTGATTGGTACATCCGGAGAACTCGGCGAATCACATGTGAAGCTTCAGAGGAAGCTCATCTCGGACTGCATGCGCATGTCCTGCGAGCGCGTGTCATGTTTTCCCATGGAGCCCAAGGAAGGAGGAGCGCACGAGCCGGCCGAATTGGTATCCGGGGCGGGCCTACCAGCATTGAAATAACATCTACGCATGGAGATTGGGCCAAGTCTCGAGATGCCCCCTACAAAGATGTACTAGTGGCACTTCAATGGAAGGAAAGCGCGGTGCAAGGTGCCACTTTCACTTTTGCTACTACACTGCCCGCGGGCGCCGGAGATCCATCCAGTCCAGTCCAACAGCGTGAAGGAAGGTGCGGTGCGGATTGAAATTTCCCCTTTTTGATACGCCGCGTCCCTCTCCCTCAATTAAAACTCTACTCTCCTTCTCCCCTTTTATCTCCTTTTTAATTCTACGCATTCCCACAATTGCCGTTTACCTGGCTTCTTCTTTTTATACTTTTCATCTCTCCGGAGAACTTTCTTCTTCTTGTCACTCCTTGTCAGTCCTTACTTCACGTGTCCTCCGCCGCCGTCGGCCCTGTCGCGTCCACGAGAAACAGCCACGTCGAATACGTAACTCATTTTTTCAACTCTACTTAATAAACGGCTTGTCTGGTCATTTGTGTCGGTTTCAACATCCAAATCGCCCAACATGTCTGCGACTCCTGCTACCTTCTACGAGCAGCTCCCGCTGCCTACCATCGATCGACCCTTTGGTGTCCATCTTTGGCCCATCTTCGACAAGGCTTTCACTGCTGTCGTTGGCCACTCTGCCAATGACTTCAAGTTTGTGCCTTTCGAGACTCCCATGTCAACTATGAAGTCGACATTGATCTTTATCGTCATCTACTATGCTATCATCTTTGGTGGTCGCGAATGGATGCGCAACCGCGAGCCTTTCAAGCTCAAGGGCCCTTTCCTCGTCCACAACCTCTACTTGACCCTGCTCAGCGGTTCGCTTTTGGTTCTCTTCGTTGAGCAACTTCTTCCTACTGTTGTTCGCGGTGGTATCTTTCATGCTATCTGTGACGCCGAAGGTGGCTGGACCCAGCCCCTCGTCGTTCTGTACTACGTGAGTCTCCCAGAAACAATTGGTATGAGCTCTGGACTAACAATTGCAACAGCTCAACTATCTCACCAAGTATCTCGAGCTCCTTGACACCGTTTTCCTTGTCCTCAAGAAGAAGCCCCTGAGTATGTTATCCCATGAATATCTGAAAACATGCGCTAACTTTGCCAGCCTTCCTTCACTGCTACCACCACGGTGCCACCGCTTTCCTTTGCTACACTCAGCTCATCGGTTCCACCTCCGTCTCTTGGGTTCCTATCACCCTGAACCTCCTCGTCCACGTCGTCATGTACTGGTACTACTTCCAGAGCGCCCGTGGTATCCGTTGCTGGTGGAAGGAGTGGGTTACTCGACTCCAGATCATCCAGTTCGTCATTGATATTGGATTCATCTACTTCGCCTCTTACACCTACTTCACCTCGACCTACTTCCCCTGGATGCCCAATGCCGGCAAGTGCGCTGGTGAGGAGTTCGCTGCTTTCTCCGGTATCATCACCATCAGCTCCTACCTGGTCCTCTTCATCTCCTTCTACTTTGCCACCTACAAGAAGCAGGGCAAGGCTCCTACCAGCCGACAGAGCCTCCGACGCATGTCTCAGGCTCCTCTTCCCGACCCTCACCTGGTCCAGACTACCCCCGTCAAGGGCAAGTCCAACGGTGCTACCGCTACCGGCTCCAAGGCCAACAGCGCCAGCGCCCGATCCCGCAAGGCTTAAGTGGCTGGCTACGAGCATATTGAATAGGGCTAAGGGCACTCGGCCGAGTGAATTGACCTGTTTCGATATGAGTTAGTCATGGTAACGACTGCATAATGCTACGCGAGCATTCCAGGCCAATCGCGTTGGAGTTGGATCCGGATTGATTTCTGCGGCTTCAATACGTATATAAAGAGCAGTTTGGAGATTTCACAAAAAGGCTTCGGCTCAATTGGTTTCAAGCTGAGATCTGCCATGAATAATAGTTTTATGTGGGCAGCGATAATGATGGAGGGTGTTGACGATGCTTCACACGGGTTTTGTGTTTACTGGGCGAACATGGGGCATTTTTGAGGACGGGCATGGTTATTGGGACACAAGTCTCGGCCGACAGTAAGCGGCCCCAGGCTACGACGATCTATCTAAACCCTTGTAATCAATTTTCGCGGCTATGTATGATAGAATTATTGATGTGCCAGAGTTGATCTGGTAGTGAAAGAGCCAATTGATGGGTCAGCTTACTTTGCTTTAACCGTGCATGTCTGAACGTTGCTTGATGATACAATAGCTAAGAACAGGTCAATTGTCATATGTGTTGTAAAATTGTGGTGCCATATCATGTTGAACCTTGGATCAAATATCACCACCGGGAGTAATACACATTGTGGCATGTACAAATAGTATCAAGAGTGCAACTGAGACATATCCCAGTCTCGAATTGGTCTTTGGTCATACTCAGCAGAAAGTTCAAAGCCGACAAACCAGAGACTACGCCTGTGTCAATAAACAATGCCTTGTTACCCAAATTCCGAGGCCTTTGAGGAGATATTGGATTGCTTTGTTCGCAGGATGGCTATTCTAAGTGCCTATGTTAATGGTAGAAGTATTCCACTGTCATCAGTGTCCACATACGTTCAAACCGACACAGGGTCTTGAGATAGGTATCTAAGGTTTAGGACACCGCCCAACTGTGAGAGTATTTGGAGACTGCTACAGAGATTAGATATCTACCAGTAAAAACAATGTCACTTGGTGTGACCTCAGTTCGGCGAGACGTACCATTTGGTTTGATACTCGAGGTTTCTCGGCCAACTCAAGGTTCAGTGATTTTGCTCAAGCACCCTTATGGCCCATGAAACTTGTACCGGAATCGCCTGACGGTATTACAATCACTATCTCTCATGGTTCTACCGCAACTCAAACCAGTGTCCTTGAGGCTGCATTTTTCGAAGCGTATCCTCCATGTCCACATCTACCGCGAATGCTGTCCCGACGAAAATAAAAGATCCCTCTGCAGCCGGCCTCACGATAACAGGTTCTATATAGCCCGAAATTATACAGAGACGGTCCCCCTCCATAACCTCTAAATTTGCTGAGCCTAGATACCCATCCCTCGTCTCAAAGAATTTGCGATTATAAAGTGGGAGCATGATACCTTGAAGGGCTTCTGTGCGCCTTGTTCTATCCCAAGAGTTGATTTCCGAGATGAGATCCGGTCCAAATCCAAACTGTTTCAAATCTGCTTTTGGAAAAGCCATATCGAAGAGACGGTAGTCCCAATCACGCCCCCAAGTTTTCTTTACCGGTTGATGTTCGAACGTGTTGAAACAGTTGATGCACAAGGTTAGGTTCATAGCACTATCGATCAACTCCCGAGAGACTGTTCCTTGTCGGTTCATGGATATTAATTTGATGATGGCCTGAGAGGATGGTATTCCTGATATATACTGTGGATAGAGTGCTGTAAAAGAAGTGGCCAAGGACATGAATGACGATAGAACCTCAGAGTCTGAGCCGCTTGGATTTGTCGTCAAAGTGATGGCTCCCATGTCGACACCCCAGGTGAAAAGGCTTCGAGTGGCTTCGACGACGTATGGATATGTGTCAATGTCTGCTGGCGAAGATTCCACTGATGAGCGAAAGTTGCTGGTACCATAACACCATGGATGAGCCACTGTTTCATTCTTTGGGTAGTTGGGAACCCAACTTGGTAAATCAGAATGACCAAATTTGCCAATTCCCGCGATAGACAGGAAAGCAAGAGGAGTGTGAACATGCATCGTCTGTTGGTCGCGAGCAGCTTTCAACCAGCCAGCAATGTACTTGGTGTAGACGTGCGAGGCCTTGTTCTCGGGGCTGTAGTCTGGTGTCATTGGGATCCCCGAAACCCCAAGAAGTCCGTAGATATAATCTCGATCATCGGTGGCCTGTAAGTTGCATGCGAAACTAGACACAACCCAACCTTTGATTCCATCTGGATCAGGTATTTTGGTACGTGCCTGTCCCAAGAACAACCATGAGAGCCTCCCCCATAACAGTGGCTTACTTAAAAGGCTCCAGGCTGAGTCAGAGATAAATCCTGGCTTTGTCTTTTCTTTTTGAAGCTTCAAGGCAAGTAAACAAAGGTTTTGGGCAGTGTCACGAAGCATCGGCCAAGTTAGAGCGACTTCTCCCGGGCCCATGAATATCAACTCGTTCGTGAGGACAATTTCTTGGAATATCCATACACGCTTCCAATATTCATGTTGCAGAAAGTCGCTCACTGAGGACCAAGGATCACTCAGGTGGTTATTGGTGAGCTCAGGTCCTGTTTCGAGACATAGATGGGGATGATGTCGCAACCAGTCAAGGTCGAAGCCTGACTTTAATAGCATACTTGAATCGGTTTTGTTTTGATCTATGATACTCGCAAGTGTTTGTATAGTTTTAAACGCAAGCGAATAGTCCTTGGGACCAACCCAAGCAAAAGTGAAAAGAGCCGAACCAAAGATGCGGCGCATGAGTTGAACTTGTTCAGATCTTTCCTCAAGATCATTCTGATTAATGCAAATCGCATCTGCCCAGAGATATTTGACATGAGTTTGTTTTCGAAAATACTCGACATCCAAAGCACAGAGAAAGGCTGAAGCTAGGTTGTCTGGGACTTTGACCGTATGGCCTTTGATGGTAACTTGGCCATAGTTTTTAGGGTCACCCCAGAGATACGACAAGGCTGCATATTTCGGCTCATCGTCGAGTGATACTGTAACGAGTTCGAATTCGGCAGAAGTATCTTGGGGAAGCTTGAGGAGTCGTATCTCTGATCTTTTTGGGTTGAGAGGTTTGTAGAGACGGGATGTTGATGCTTGGCTTATAGGTCGCCATGAGCGATATAGCCAAGGGTTCAACTGAGGACGAAAGAGAGGTTGTAAAAGACGACGCATGATTAAAGTAAATGGCAGTAACAGCTGAATGATGCTGTTTCAAATAGACTTATTATATGTCAGCAAACTCTCATAAGCGCAAGGCTCTCAGATGACTCTACACTAAAGCAGGCTGTGAGGGAGCCCAAATATGTGTGTTTAGTCATTGCATACATGCACGCAATCACAAGATGTAAGATACAGATAGGTTAATAATGAATCTAGGCCATGGTATAAAAAATTTTAGTCTAAGGTAGTCTGATACAAAAATACTATGAAACACGAGGTCATCCTAATTTAGGACAGTTTCATCTCTTAGCTCAGGTAGTGATAGTGGAGGTCAGGCTCATAGTGAGCTTCAGTTCGGCTACAACATCTCAGCTCTGTGCGGATGAAAGCAATTGACGTCATGTTCAGGGTTGAGGTTACCCAGATTCTAAGCGAGAGAGACTCTAACAAACAAACAGAAACGAACCAATTTATTCCTGCAACTCAGCGTGTCCTTTTGGCAAGTTCAAGACATGGATGCTTGTAACCCTTGTTTGCTATAAAAAGAACCATTGGCTGCATTATGCGAGAAATCCTACGGCTATGCCTTTGCCAGCAGAGCGATAGACACGATCAGCCATTTGATTTGGAGAAGGATTTGTACTCATTTGGTTTCTTACCTCCTCTATCTAGAAAGCGCTTACACTCGTGACACGTAAAGTAGCTTAGCTTAGAGCCTCTCCAATGGAGATCTGACCCCTTTTCTAATCTCAATCTCGCTGACTGCATATCACAAAGGGGTATGCACGGGGGACCAAGTACACGAAGCACCTACAGCAAAGTATGGACTGTTTGTTCTGTGATACGCAGGACAATTTGGATGTAACAATTCCCTTTATTCCATTCCTGGCAGCCAAGACTTTTGTTCTGTTTCTGGCTCTGTATCCCCCTGCCGTTGAACAAGGAGGTGTTGGCTTGGTTGATCAAAGCGTAAAGACCGCGCGCTTGTAGGGCTTCAATGGGGGAGGGTAAACGCCACTCAGCGGTTGAAGTACTGTAAACGGTATGCGGGCTGGCGGGGCAAGTCCCCAGCTGCATGTCGTTTGGATAGCGTCTATCCCCTAAAACAACGGAGTCTTTCTGTCCATTGAATAGACAAAAGAAGTGTCTTTCTCTGCGTAGACTATTTGATAGGCATATTTGGCTCGTCTTTGTCTCTTCCTTGCTCGGAACCCGGATATATACATCAATTGGCACGTGCTTTCCCGCGTCGTAAAAGGCAGGTACCCTGTTGATTACCCCTGCAATTATTCAGTTCCCCAGAATTGGGGATCGAATGGATTGGATCTTCATAAACTCCCCTCCTTCAGTTCTCCCTCTCCCTCTGCTTCTGCCTTTGCCTTTGCCTCTCGCTCTCTTCAGCCTCACCTGGCCTGAACCTCTCCTCGACATCTTTTTCCCTCTCGTTCTTTAAATCCGTCCCGTTCCCTCTTTTGGCCGCGCTCAAGAGCTTCCTGTCCTTATCCACTCATCTGCCATACCAAGCTATTAATTACCACAACCACACGCCAAGATGCGAAACCCCTTCCGACGCCGAAACAAGAAGGACAAGGCCGGTAGCGGAGGCCAGAGCTCCGATTTTGTCGTTCCAATAGAGTTCCGTCCTCCTGGTGCTGGACGACCACCTCTGTTTCCCCCGAGCCGAGGCTCTGCCTACCTGCTTTACCATTTACCACCAAAGATCCTCGAGCGCATTTTTACTTTTGTTTGCCCTCATGCCCTTGACGAGAGTTATGATACTTGTGAGGGCAGCGCAAGCTCAAGCGATAGTGTTTGCATGCTATGTGATCTGCGCGACCTAGCTCATTGTGTTCAAGTTTGTCGCGCATGGCGACCCAGCGCGGCCAAGGTCTTGTAAGTCACGTCATGAAGTTGTTTCATGGACACTCAGCTGACTCCCACAGATACCACAGTGTTCGTATCGATCCCGTACATTACTGCCGTCTCGAGGAATGGCTCGCCGAGAAACGCAAAAAGGTATCCCGCTTCGACCGCAATGGAGTTCCTGAGGATCCCGCCCAAGCCCGTCTACGTCTTCTCAGACGTACCGTTCGCGACGACCCAACGCGCATTGGAAAGTCCGTGCAGTATCTAAAGCTTCCATACATGTTGCGCGAGTCCTCTCAAGTCGAGCTTGCCCAGACCATTGCCGTCCTTCCAAACCTGCGATATGTCGACCTGCCTGAGGGCATGTTTTGCGACGACCCCCACTACGCGACCCTTCGTCTCGAAGTCCAAGCTCGATGTCCCAACCTTCGAAAGATGACCTATGTTGGCGGTTCCGAGCGCAGCTTAGCCCTGTTGGCTACAGGACAGGTGTGGCCGAATATTGAGGTGTTGGAGTTGAATAATCTCGAAATCGACCCTCTAACGATCCGAGCTGTACTTGGAAGTCTTGCCAATTTACAGGCTCTCAAGGTTTCCAACACACCAGGTCTCTCAGACGAAGTTCTGTCGTCATCAGACGGGCTACCTACACTGCCTCCTATGAAAGAGCTTGTGCTTAAGGACACACCTGGTGTTACTTTGAAGGGCCTCATTGAATATTTAGCATGGCAGGAGACGCAGCAAGCTCTGACAGTCCTGACACTCAAGGACACTGGAGTTCATCCGGCAAGCTTGCAAGAGATCTTTACTATGGCCTCATCCCTCAAGACGTTTGCCATTCAGACAAACATTTCGGAACAATTCCCAAGCTCAGCTAATGCCCGCCCACTTGCATCACGATCACTCGAAACCTTGCGCTTTGAAGTCTCTGGGCCTACACACGGGGGCTTTTCAAGTGTGGCCATGGGCTACTACACCTATCTTGCTTCGTCTATCCTTGGTGGTGGTTTTCCTAAACTCAGACGACTCTATGTTCACGACGAGACTTTCCCCGATCAACTCCAGGGACTTCCACCTCCAAATGCGGCATTTGCTGGAGGCCATGCTCGCTCTGGTTCCAATACTTCTACCCGGTCAACGCCTGGATTTGGTTTCTCACAACCAAATTTGTCACCATCCTCGGCAAATCTCCCTCCTTTCGCACCTAGACGACCTGTATCGAATATACAGCCAGCCAGCAAACGCTTCAGTTCTAACAATCCATTCGCTCCTCGCAATCCGACCACTTCGGGTCCTACGCACACTCTTGAAGTCTTTACCAAGAGCGATGAGTTCGGCAAGTGGAACTTTGTCTCTGTTGATCCCGTGATTAAATCTGCCGCGGCACCATCTCGACGCCCAATCAGCAGCTACGGACTGGCGGCCGATGTCACGGGAGCTGGATGGGACCGAGGAGATGCTCGACGTAGTGTTATGGTTGGGAATGGCACTGGTGTGTTTTTGGCTGTGCCAGGACAAGGGGGTGAAGATGATGCATTTAACGGCTCGTCTGATCCATGGCGACCTCAGAGCAGCGGAGGATCACCTAGACGCAGCCGAGACCTGTGGTGATATTGCTCATATGCCTTGGCAGGGCTTTTATACAATCAGCCTGACTTGACGGGCTCACGAGCCTCTCGCATAATGTTTTTCTTTGTTACTCGGAGCTCTTGGTTGAGGATCGGTTAAGATGGTGGACGACTCTAGGAGGTATTATGAGGTTATGGCGGATGATAGGGGCAGTTAAGATTGATTTATTCGTGGGATTGGTTGTTATTACATTTCTGGAGCAAAATACCCTAGCAGTTGTACGAAGAGTTGAGGTTACTCGTGTCGCTGGCAGATTGCGGGTAAACTAGCAAGCAAGCCTAGGTTGATACAGAAAGATCTATGTTCTTTGATCTAGAAAATAGACTTTGCGAAGAGCAGATTATTACATTCCAAGTGACGCCTTTACCATATTGGTGTTAATTCAATTGTGAACTATTGTTGGGGTCTGGCGATCTCGAGGATCCATTCCTACACAAAGTTTGATGCCTTCGATAACATATTCCAATTGATACTAGAAATCCTTCGGAAGGGTTGCCACGTCCCTGCTTGACCAATTCTTTACATCATTCCCTTTGTACACATTTCTCAGCCAGCTTTTGAGGGATACTGTGCAAAGTCACTCCCCTAGTTCAAGCGCAATTGCATCACGGCCACGTTGTTAATGCCCAGGGGTTTTAATCAAGATTTAATGACGTTTTGAATTAACTTGTAACTGGTTGTGTCGATCATTCTTCAATTCTCAAGTTTCATAAACTGCTTGCAGCCCAATGACGTTATTATGCATGGATATCAGTTGAGGGCATATCCTTGTTTGGTGAGCTTACCCTGGACACAGACATTGGTCTGACAGGATACAGCTTTCTGGAACTATCTTGAGCTATCTAAGCTACAAATCTGCTTGATTGCTATTAAGTATTCAAATATAGATATAGTTAAGATAGAATTAATTATCTCTTCTAAAGTAACTAGGAGGCTAACCTAAGTTTAGGATGAGTTACTAACATAACTAGATGATATCTTAGGCTAGTAATTAACTAAAGTGCATAAT
>JABEXW010000854.1:0-20247 GCA_013266185.1 Fusarium sarcochroum
GTCTCAGCAGAAGCATCAACCTCGCGTAGATGCAGGGGCCGCCGCTGCAAATCTACACCAATCACGTGTAACAACATTACCAAGCTCTTTTGAAGCTATTGAGACTATAGAGAAAGGTCAGAAGCAACACCCTACCGAGATGCAGCGGGTGCTATCGAGTCGATCACCACAGAAAGTCCTAGGCATGTCGCTTGCGGCATCAAGAGCTTTTGAAAGGGATAGCAGTAGAGGCAAAAGTACTGGCAGGGGCAAAGGCATCTGTAGCCATGGAGCTGCTGACAATCCTCGCTGGCGGGCCACAGACTGGGGCTAGGACCTTTCGAGACTCCTGCAATAGCGCCCTTCAGCGGCCAAGAACCCTTGTTCATGAACCATATCCTTCACCCAGGCCGCAAACTCCGCTACAACCGACATACGATGCGCGGCAGGTCAGGTCTGTGGAATATGTCTCCGCAAAGTGCACGTAGTACGCAGCTCAGTCAGCTGGTATGAATCAAGGCGAACCAACAATATCGAAAGGCGAAGTGGCTTCCACCCAGGTGTGACAAGTGAAGATACGAGTGGTCCTTAGACTACAAGCTGAAATTTAAACACTACACCAAATTGGCAGGGTCAATAGCATGGAAAAAGGGCGAGAGCATAGCATATCTTGACTGGGAAAAGACTGAGGATGAGCGAATCGGGGCCCGGGTCGTTGAAGAGATGCAAAACGATTTCTCGGCTAGTAGTAGAAGAGGTGTCAAGGAGATTTGGAGGAAGAGAGTTGCGGACAGTAGAAAACAAGGAGGTCTGCACTTGGCTAGTAAGGATACAAAGGACTGTATCTTCGTTGACAGTCACGAGTGTTGGGCGATCATCGACTGTCCAAAGTCTCAGCGGATATTTTACCATTGTAGCCGTACATAGTTTAAATATCTTTCTCCCCAATCTTAATCTTCACGTCCAAAAACATATCTGTTGATTACCCCGAATGTGTTGAGTGCATTCAGATCAGCTGAGGGGTGCTTAGTCTGGGGAGCTTGTGCCTCGAGCGCACAAGTCCTGTTCGCCTAGATGACGCCTATCATAGGGCTCGCGAGTTCTCCGTTCATTCAGGCTGGGACCGTCTTTGCCGTTGTCGCTCTTTGATGAATTCGCTAGACCCTTTCGTCTTCCGAGGATGAACAGCCGAACTTG
Source organism: Fusarium sarcochroum (assembly GCA_013266185.1). Lineage (NCBI taxonomy): Eukaryota > Fungi > Ascomycota > Sordariomycetes > Hypocreales > Nectriaceae > Fusarium > Fusarium sarcochroum. Next base: position 1,177 of record JABEXW010000854.1, read on the forward strand.
TCGCCTCTTGACTGGGTTTGCTATGCCTCCGTGCCTGGAACAAGGCTTGTTCTTCCTCGTCAAGGATGAAAGCATCTCGGAGGTATTGAGCAGCAGTGATCCTAGCCCTGGATAGTCGACGTTTGCAGGTTTTATACAACGACAATTCCTCCTCGCTCCCCGACCAGTAGCTGACGTCGGCCTGCTCTAGAGGTAATGAAAGCCGGATCCCCGGATCCTTCCTAACTTTCGAGCTCAACCAGTGACCTGGAATGAGGGGACATGAGTCAGGACACGGGCCGAGGCGCGAGATACAGTTGCTGTTGTCAACGTATCTGCCAAGTGGTGACTCTTGCATAACAGATCCCGCTGCATACCCCTGTGAGCTCTCAGCCATGGCACCGACCTGACTGTTGGCTGCCGCCATAGTATCACTTTTGGACCGACACCTTAGCATCTCTCGTGCCTCTATTCTTTTCGACCACGGATCCTCTGTCTTATATATGATTGCGGTAGGTGTGCGTGAATTTCTACATGTTTGCTTCCCACAAGAAGCGGAGTCTCGCCATTCGTCAACATCAGACGATACTATCGTGCTAGTCGTACCATTGGAGCGTTCTGATATGAGATGTCGGAAATCGTCAACAGCTTGAGAACTCTCTTGTAGCTCATGATAGCTATGATGCGGGTGGGAAGTGCGTCGAAATAGTTGAATCGCACTGTCAATTTCAGATTTGAGAGACGCGTACAGGGACCTTCTACGCGATGTGATCTCCTTCACGGGTAGTGAAGAGTCATGGACCTTTGAAACGTGTGGCGATTCCATTGCGACACTCGTGAAGACGAGGATGATGAAGCTTTGGCATTCGTTCACCGAGCTTCGCTGAAACGTACCCAGATATGCAGGATTGTTGGACGCCAGCACTGGACATATGTAGTCCGCAAACATGGAAGAGGAAGCATATCGTCATGCCCCTCAGATTTGGGTAGGTGTGCCGAAAGCGATAATGGATATTACAGTACCCAGTAGACCCCAAAAGCTCATATCGACTTAAATATTTGTCAGTGGGCTTTTACTACCCAAACCAAAATTATGTATTAGCATGGGCTGACCCTTCATAAATCCGCTGTCTCGACCACACATACGCCTCATGGCCTCTACCGGTCTGTGTCTTATCTTTGAATATACAGTGATATGCCGCTTCCTCAGACGACTCACTCCACAGACTGCAGCTCAGTCCCGGAGCACTTTTGGGTTCAGCTACAACAATGGCTCCAGATAGGCAGCCAATTGAGCAGCGACAACGAACAGCTTCGAGAAGAAATTGCGAAAACCCAGGCACGTAAACAGCGCTTAACTAGTTACGAAACTATGTACAATCGAATGATCGATACTCAGAACCAGCTGATCTTATCACTACGACAGCGATTCTTTAACAGAGATATGCCACGTGGGTCGGTCGAGGACCTGCCTGTGGATTCGGCTTTAACAGTCAACTTGTGCAAAAGCGAGACGTCGAATCCGTGCAGCCTTTTCAGTATTGCTTCACACGATGGTCACCAGAAACTACCGCTGGAAACAGCTGAGCTGGATAGCCTGACGGACTGAAAGAGTGAGAGGATTGATACCGAATGGTTTTTAGTGCGCAACGGTATCATAGAATTGTCTCAACAGATGTGTTCGATGGGCTTGAAGCCCTGCGGTACTTGGTGTACTCTATCATCAGTACCTGAATGTCCCGTACTAGAAAAAGGAAAGGCGTTGTATGGTAGAAGAACGTATTCTTTCTGACACGCGATCCGACGTTCAAGCTCAAGGGCGAGAACTTCCATCGCCGGATCTCCAAAGCGACCCGTGGAGAAATAGTCTGATGTTGGGCGTTGGATCTTCATTTATAGCAATTGAATATGTGCATCCTGGAGGGTCCAACTGAGTGTAGGCGTGGTCACGGAGTCAGCTTTACGGATGTGTAACTCACTATGCACATGCACAGCGCTGAAGAACTCAGTACTCTCTTTAAAATCCATGATGCACCCATATCTAGCCAGAAGGGTATGTATTTCTGGGTCAATTGATAGGATGGCTCATCAAGCAGACGAGTAGGACCTGTACGAAGCTAAAAATGGCTAGATGGCCACCTTGTCGGATAAGCACTGAAGCGTATCGTACAGGAGGACGTATCGAAATTGCGCAGCTGATTGCTGACCTACCGAAAGGCATAAGGATATACGTTTCAGCCCCAAGACTCCCTGATGCATCCCAGCGTACGCAATGTACGTAACGTGTAGAGCACTCAGGAAGACGGCATGGCGTGATATCCTTGGAGGACCGCATCAAGAACTACAACGCCGGATCTCCGTAAACATCGATGAGGCAACTCAATTCATCAAATCACCAACGATAACAATACTGACTTACTTAAGTCGTAACCATGAATGCTGTTGGGCAATGTTTTCCCGGAGCGACTCCCCCGGCTCGGGGCAGCTCTTTAGCTTCTGGCGCACCCAATACGGAGAGCACTGGTCTAAGAAGGAAGGCCAGTACAACACCCACAGGGTGTTTTTGAGACGCCAATCTCTTGTCGGCAGACGTCCGGGTGGAACTGATGTGGAGTATAGTCGCTTACTTCTTCTGCTCAATCAATAGACTACAATACCTGCTTTCTGGTCATTTGACCAGAGGCTGAGCTTCTTACATCTCCTGTGGTCTCACATGCACCAGTGCGATTATTTTGTCTCCACATATCAGGAAGAACTTGGGGCACTCTTGTCATGATCGGGATCTATTGACGACATGTTCCAGGGCTAGCTGTGGTTGACAACAGTAACCCAGCCAGCTACGACGTGCTAACCTTCCGCTTCTTGACAGTTTCGACTTGACCTTGCCAATCGCTACTCGTCAAGCTAGCCAATTGGTCTTGGTACTCTTCTATCGTTGTGTTCAACTGCGTGATCTCGTGCATTAATTGATAGATAGAATGATGTAAAGAAGTGATGTGGGAGCACTGTGCTTTTATAATCTGATCTCTCTCGCCCAGACGATGAACCTTTTCCCCAATTGTCTGTTTATGCTGATCAATCTCCATTCCCAGGATGCCGATCTTCAAGTCTTGTTCGTCCAATTTCGCCTCGATGCCGGAAGTTGTTGAATCAAGCTTGGGATTGTCTACTCGTTGTGTGTCATCAACCACCATACTGAGTTGTCTCGGTGTCACTGGATATTCCCATGGCTTTCTCGGTATTACCGACCCTGTGTTGAAATTCGCACACTGCGTTGTATCTAGAATCATGGTAGGGCACGCTGAGCACTCCCATCATGGGTGACTGCCGCTCTTAAGTAGTGGATTGCCTTGACGATTTGGCACGTTTATGGATATTCGGAACTCTAAATATCGATATGAGACTCATACGAACGCCTGAGATGGATTTCCCTGTTTGCCATTTCGAGACGTAGGGTTGGGCTTGCGTCTGCTGGAAGAGAGCATGGACCTCCCTTGAATGGCGATAGGGGGCAATGACGGCGACCCAGATGCTTCCATGGTGTCCCGACCTATACGCTCACGACCTAAAGCATCATAGAGGCGTAAAGTCAAAGGTACAAGGTCGGTTGGGATGAATGTATGCTTCTTGTGCATGAGAGAAAGAAGACGCCGGCTCATATCGGACAATAAAAGCTGACTCTGACGCTTGACAACGACGTTTGTGCTCGAGAAAAGTCTCCAGTGAATCGAGGAAGGCGGAAACTCATTTTGCTCGATCCTGTATTCATCCTTTGTTTGGATCTCCTTCCCAGGACTAATCCAGGCTTTCCAAGCTGGATTTCAGTGGTACAAATGAGATTCTTAGCACAGCACAGCAGATGGCACAGCAGATGCAGGATTTCTGCTATTCGGTACATCTCTGGCTCGTGTCTGCACCCAATTCCGCTGACGTCACGGTATTTCGTCAGGACGAAGAACAACCATGAATGGAAATCTGCAAGATAGACTTGAAGTACACTGCATCACAGAAGCTTATCGTAAGAGGTGGTATGGCCACCATATTGGACACAGAATACTTTGTAGAGACCTGGATAAATACAGTAGAAACACCATCGGCTCGGTAGCTGCATTATATCCCAAAAAATCTTGCGTTGAGAAGAAATCTTTCCAGCCATGGTAGAACAGAACACCCATCCACGATCCCAGAATAAGCCTGACTTCGGGTCACGTACCCCTTCCGTGTTGTACTCTCTAGTATGGAAGGCCTGCGAATTATTGACAGGATCATGGCAGGGTGACTCCATCAAGCCGTCTCCTAAAGCTCTGCTCACGTCAGTTATTCTTGACTTCGGAAGCGCCACATTCCAAGCGATCCTGACCGGTCTGGACGAGCACCAGGAGACGGAGCCAGGTCGAGAGATATCACGTTATCTGCAGGAGTTGATCGATCTCCCCATAAAGGGGCGCCCGCATGGCGGTCCATTCAAACCGTTTGCTATATGCTTACTAGGATTGATGCTTATTTGGTGGATCAGTCTAGCACACCTAGCCCGGCGTGTCGTCCTGTATGTGCATTCTCGGCGCTACGTTCACCGGCTAACACAGAACAGATCGATCGCATTGTACTGCATAGGACGAGTCGGCGTAGGAGATCTTACATTGTCAAGGCAGCAGGCACGCCTTATTGCCTTCCTCGTCCTACTTGTTGGGCCACAGGTTTTGAATTGCACCATTCTGGTTGTAATCATTGCGTATGCTGTTAGAAGCGGAGTAAATTCTCAAGGATACCCATCCAAAGACGTAACATCTGTACTTCAAGGATAGCTTGAAGGAAACACTTAGAGTGACCGTAAAAATCAATCTCCATTGCATTGGGGACACGATCAATTGGCTTTGGACATCCCAGACTCTCCAATATAATCATTGGCCTAAGGCCTTCTTTTGTAACGCGTATGCGATAGACTTTTGGAGCACTGCAGGTCCACCAGCATGGGATATGAATGGATGCTTCGGCATGTTAGCATCCAGCAAATAACTCGCAGTATGAGTGGCCTACCTTTATGGTTGGGGGATCTATGCAAGTAGCAAAATCCTTCCCAGACTGAGAAAGGTTGGCGGTACTCTGAACCATGATCGCCATCACGTGACGCACGTATGCTGCTAAATATGCTTCGTTCGCGTCTTTGACCGCTCTACTGACATTGGACTCGAGATTCCAGTCGAGAACTATGTTACACTTAGTCGCTATACTTAAGGTCATGTTTGGGGCAAACCAGCCTATCTTGAGAGCACCATTGGCTTCGATTCGTACCGCGTCTATTAGAAACATGACTCCACTGCTGGTAAGGCATTGGAGGCCCATTACGAGCTCACATATCCAGGTGAGTAGCTCTGGGTGCAGTGATGGGCGCAAGCCTACCTACTTCATTAGACTAGCTATCTCTCTCGGTGATAGTGGCAAAAGATCGAATATTTCTAGATAAAGATATTCATGGACGACAAAAAGTTGCTCGCCCATTTGATAGAACGATACAGGCCTCAAGATATTTGGATGGACGACAGAAGTCAGTTGGCGGATGTCAGAGATCTTCGTGGCGCTTAGCTCCTTGATCGTCACAAGCTGTCGGGTAGCATTTGTTCGATGCTGAGCTATCCAAATATCTCCTGTAGGCTGGTCGTCAAAGTAAGGAAGATAATCCGTCTTAGGATCTCGGTTCCAGTGATAGAGAGCTGGCGTCGTCCGCAGATTTGGCTCTTGTACGCGACAGAAAGGACCTTTGCGTCGGAGAGCCACCATTGTTGTCGTCTTGAATTTCAAATATATAAAGCAGTGACTGAAATTTCACGAGCAGCACTCCTTCGTCGAATAGCATTGGTGTTATAGATCGATCACTAGGTACGACATGGAACCAGCAAGCCGACCAAACACGGGCAAGGACTCGAGTGACCCATTTGGGCTTGAAAGTCTCATAAAATCCCTTCCTTTGGTGACCTCTCCCGACGAGAAGCAAACGATGGGAAGTGTCTCTTTGGAGATAAGTAATCTTCAAAAAGGGCTTCGTGAGCTGTAGCAAGAGTGGGACGCGATTTATGATATCCTAAAGATATCGGCTGCAACTACAGAGCAAGTCGCCCTCATCTGCAAGGATGCTGACCGTAGCATATCTATGGAGACACAGAACTGGCTCGCCAATTGCACGGCTATCTGACGGGAAGGATAAGCGAGAATCCAAGTCGGGTATCGGCCGTTGGAAATCTAAAGGAGATACCACATGCTGTTTCATGATTCGACAAGGTCAAGGGTCCGTGAAAACGAGCACACTTCTGGTCCATTGACGGATATATGTATAGTTCACTAGGGGAATGGACAATAAGTGTGATAGAGGGCACACGTACAGTGCCTTGTGCTGTTTCTTTTGGATCTATGAATGAGAAACCCTTTTTTCAAGCCTATGCCGTACATAGTCGGACTCGGCGTCTATCCTTGACTATTCCTTGAGCCTTTAGGGTACAGGGTCGGTCGAAGCGAGTATCCGCTTGTTGTGTATAGTGAAAGAGGACAACGGCTTATATCCGACAGCGGAAGCTGAGGTTTGCGGGCAGCAATACCACTTATGCGATACAATGATCCCCTGTTGGATAGAAGAAGACGGACATTGTTTTCGTTCGACCCTGCATAATGCACAAACTATCAAACGGATTCATCGCTTCCGTTTTGTGACGGTCGAGCCAGTGTCGTGATGCTTGGTACAGGGAAGTTCGGAACGAGTGTCCGCCGTTTCTCAGTAACACAAGGAATATAGTAGCCCAGACATGTCACAGCTTGCCACCAAACCCAGCATTTTTATCCAATATCAACTCCTATCATCTTATTCTATAATCGAAAGGCGGACACTCATTTAGACCGACGCTGTAGCTTCCACGTCGTGTGTTTTATTTTCGATATCCAGCCCTTCCCATGCGGGCTCAGACGAAAAGCATCATATTTAATTGACCAACTCATCCGGTCATTAAGATCATATACAAGGACTGACAAGTAACAAGCGCGAGGTGGTCTACTTATACACTTCTCATCCACTAACTCGGAAATCATCAGATTAGGCCTTGTCAAGGTAGCCATCCCATGACTGTAGATTCCAGTTCTCTCCCATCTACAACTACTGTCATGACCGATTGCCTTTCAAAGACTGGACTTCAGGGCTCTAGAGAAGACAGAAGAAGAGCTACTCGTCATCAATGCCGCGAGGTCCTAGCCACACATATTTGTGCGAACTTTCCGCGGGACTACAATTCCATATTGAGGCTGACCTGTATCAGATCAGCGGACAAGCATATCAATATTGCCCGAAGAGGTGCGGTTAATCAATACTGAGAGGGAAGCGTATTTCTGGCAGATTCATAATGATGACCTGCGACCCTTGTTCTCGAAAGGAATAAGTCGTATTGGTGTCAGGGGCCATCGATTGTTGATGAGGGAAGTGGGTTCCGGATTCGAGGCAATTCGATATGCCCGTGACAGTATCGTGTCTCAGCCTGTCACTGATCGAGTACCTGCAGCAATCTTACAAGAGGAAGTAATAGGGGGAAGGTGCTACAAACCTTCGGTGGGTCACCGAGCTATCAGTGTCTTGGAGTCCTCCCCTGTTGCTGGCGAGGCCGAAGTAGAAATGTTGAAGCTGCAACTCGAAAACGCAAATTCGCAATGTGAGTTTGCGTTTCACCAGCTTCAGGAGTGTACGAATCAGCTCCAGGTGGCTGTGCAATCGAAAGAATATTACGAGTCTTTTCTGCTCAGGATGTTCATCACAATGAATGATGTGGGGCGCATAATCGATGACGCCAGAGGGGAAAGCCAAAGGGCTTTTGGTGGTCATGGGTCAGAGCCAGCGCAAAATCCACCTACAAATTTAGCGACATAGCGGGCGGGAGCCAAGGGAGGAGTTAATCCCTTTGTCTCTGATAGAACTACTAAGTGCGTAGTGAGGTACTGCTGAGAAGGTCATATATGACATGTTTTATTTGGGAAGGATCCTCTCAATGAGGAGCGTTTTGGGCTTGAAACCTCTACTTTTCGCTAGATATCTCTTCTGATATAGCATATTGCAAGGATGTTTGCTGGTCGTGAATATCAGTATATCCGAGAGATAAAATTAAAAGTATCGGCTTGGAGAGGCTGTGTAATATAGAAGGTTGTGAAAGGGTGTGCGGCTTGCCCTTGGACTCGTGACTCGCACCGATAAGTCCTTCGTGAGTGCATAGAACGGATGGACGAACGCAGGCGCACTTCCACAGAGCTTTCTCGATCAGCTATTGATGGAGCTTCTTTATCTCATTACCCCCCATCGATATTATTGGCCATTCAGAGACGTGATGCTCGTCACCGCTCCGTATCATGGTCTATATTATCCACTAAAATCGATCTAGTACGGACTAATCTATCCTTCAGGAGCACGATAGTGTGAATTGCTACAATATGTTATACTGTAAGGCGGATAGTCTTACAAAGGATTCTGTATGTAATAGGAAAGCCAAACGTAACTAATGTCAGATGATCTCGGGACCTACGGAGATTGTATCGACGCTTGACATTTATCAAAGCGTGGAGTACCCTATCTGATATCCAACTCAACCAGCGAATAGCGGTGTCTGATCCTCACATTGTTAAAGCTAGCTGTGTTCATACATCTCCCGTCATCTTGGCCCATGGGTGCAATTCGAATTGACCGTTCCATGACCGTTCCAAGTTCCTGCCGCTTTATGTCTTACTGTCATGGAGAGAAACACAAGCTGCGAGAATATGCAGCGTACTTCTCGGGTGCTTAATTGGACGTACAGCTCTACCACAATCTGGTCTCCTATCTAGTCGTCGTAACTTCTGGTGTTCTACTTAGCACCCATTGAGTCCTAATGATGAGCGTGCTCTCCCAGGGTACGTCAGACCTAGAGAAGGTATGTAGCCGCAAGACCTAAGAATGCACAGAAGAAGATAAGGCCACCTTGGTTTAAACTTTGACTACCTATAGAAGCCATTGGAGTGTGCACAGGTGTCGGCATCGGCGTAAAGCTACTATTGTCTAGCTCCAATGAAGTACCGACGGATGTCGGTACAGACACCGGAGCTGTGTCCCATAGTATCTTAGATATGGATCCCGTCGTAGCCTGGGAGTTTTCCTCCGTCATCTCGGGTTCTAGTATCGTAGAAGGGAGCTGGGTGTCGAAGTTCGAGGTCGTATGAGGTTGGTGGCCTTCCTGTACGCGATAACAACGATACTCGGAAGCGGGCTACGAGTGCACATATCAGCCACGTAAGAAGTACTATAGGTACAATACTCACAAGAGATCCTGCTTTCGTGGGTGCCTGGATAGGGGGCTTCTCTTCGTCAGCCATGATCATATTGCCTCTCACCCTATAGGATGACCAATTCTCACGCGTCTGTTAGCTTTGCTTCCTCACTTCTCCTTTATATAGACTAGGAAGGAGCATTGGTGTACAAGCCGCGGGGCATGTGCCTATTGTATTTGTCTCTAGCTCTCGACCTATATGGGCTGATGAATTTGATCACTGGTAACACGTATGAGACTCTTGAGGCATTGACCTGGCTGCTGATCCTGTCCGGTTTACCGGCGCCCTTTTGGGCCACAATCGAGGCCGCTTTTCTTGCCTGCTTACCATTAGATATCGGTGCCGGTCAGACGGCGAACATTGGACTACTAGTCTGTCATTTACGAAGGAAAACAAGGGATCACTAACACGTGGTCTCTTGGCAAGCCCTTTGAGCAAAATGCCCCCCTCTACCACAGCCCTCACGGTATATTGCAAGCTCAGATTCTGTGTGAATAGGGTGTGTTTAAAAGCAAAAAGATCTTATTTGTGCAGCTCTCCGCGGTCCCCTAGCTTTGAGTCTTCTCGCCGCGTCGCTAACTCCAGATAGAAAAGAGAAATGCCTTAGAGGAAGCAACAGCGTGTGTCTATAGCGATCCTATAAGTCAGCGACGTGGAGTCGCCGGAAAGGTTGTTTCAGCGCTACTGCGTGGGATTGAGGCAGCCATGGAACCAGGGAACATTGTGGGCCCCTTGATACTAAGGAATGGATGTTGAGACTCTGTCTGTTTGCATGCTGTTCGATGATAAGCCAGGCTATATATCGGCCCCATTAATCGATGGCAGTCTCCACCTTGAAGCTAATGATAAGAACCTCGCTAGTAAGACGTCCAATGAGTTGCGAAATATGTAATGTTATGTTATGTTATGGATATTACTCGTCCGGGGGGCCGCAGACCCCAAAAGTCCCCTATCGGGGCATGGGACGTGCTGAGCTAGAGAATCGGAGATGTACCTGCACGCTAATCACAGAAGCACCATTGGCTGCGGGGATGATTAGTCATTCACTACGCGAAATTAATCTATCCTGATTTTTGCAAACGCGTTCGTAGACCACACTCTATTCAGCATATCGTCAGCACAAATGGCGCATCCTATCGAGCCTGTTACCCGTCAGCGGGATGTCAAAGCGCAGCTGGTAAAACGCAACCGCTTTTGTAGCCTGATATTAGGAAGGCCGAGATAAGGTGATTGCGAAATCAGGATTCGACAGATAGCACTAGGGTAGGCAAGTGCCAGGTTTATTACGTCATATGTTATATTAGCAACAGGTTAGTTCAGCCGATGTTAGCCATGACTTGTGGCAGTCAAAATAAACCTCTCACCCCGCCTCGCGTCTTGTCACAACAGTTGTGAACCACCTTGCGGTGTAAAAACTATCAAAACGGGCTAGATCCTGCACTTCAGGTATCAAGTTCTCATTCAATTCGACTAGTTCCAAGCCATGCTTGCTTAACTCCTAGCCCGTTGGGTAAAAGCTCTCAAAAACGGTTTTCATGCTTCGATCACTCCACATCCCAGCTTTGTAACGTGGCCGTAACAAGCCTGTCTCTTTTTTCTTATTATTCTACGCCACTGGTTACAGAATGATGAGGATTTTATGTCTGTGACCAACATCGCATAACTTGAACTAAATTTCCTATTTCTTGTTTCACAAGCACTGGACGCCCTGGTAGACGAGGCATCTATCCATAATACACGCCGGAATTTTAGCATAAGAATAGTGTTAAAGTGCCATAGAGTGCATTGACAGATTCAAGTCAAATCACGAGAAGATTAGTCAACTCATCTGAATCAGATGACAGCCAGGAACAGACATGAGAAACTGACGTTCCCGGGCCTGTACACTACTGTATGAATTAGGGCACGATAGTCTACTTCTTGGGCTAGCCCGCAGATCAAGAGTGGATGGATGCAGATACTGCTTGTTACAAGCCGGGATTGTGCCAGAGACTTGTCGTAGTACACATCGGCCGCTAGTGCACAAAGGCTCAAGGCTAGATCCTGCGCCGTTTGGTGTTGGTTGGGTGACACTCCTTGGATGCCTTACGTTTTCTATGGTCTGATGTACCAAAGCTTGCATTCAGGCTCTGCCTCTGCATTAGCCATCGAACTGTGAATGGAGAGCCGCTGATGTCGCAATGGCTATTACTTCCTTCACAGAGTTTGATGTTCAAAACTTGTTCGTGGCTCGGAACCGAAAAGCTCACTCTAATCATCAGGTTGTTATTGTTGTCTCGTACATCGATATTGGCGGACTGATCTCCAACGCGAAATACGGCTCCACTTTCGCGTAGATTTCTCATCAGTGAGTCATGCTCGACTGTGGAGGCCCTCAGCCTACAAAATATGTTCCCGACACAGTGATATAGACCGTTCGAGTAGGGAAGTGGCCATGTATCATCCAGCTCAAAGTAAAACAGTTCGGCACGCAGGTGGCTAGCCAGCGTTTTGAGCAATGGAGAGTGGGATTCCATCATCTGGGCTGTATGTTGAACATAGTACATCTTGCTAACATCGTCAAGAGATGGCTGTTCTTGTTTAAAGTCGACGTCGAGCCGGAAGAACCTACACTGACTGCTATCGGGTTGGTGCCCTACCAGGCTATCCCAAGCCGTTTTCGAGCTCACTCGCTCCCACAAAGCCCTGTAGACCCGAAAAGGGAACAACTCGAATATCATGCTCAAAGAACTCCTCAGTTGGCTCGACGACCCAGTTCCCAGTGATAGCAGAAGGCTCGGCTCAGCCCCGTCAGAAGTTAGAGCGATAGCTTCACGCAGAGCGATAGATGCCGGATTATTGAACGCAAGGCCCCCATCTTGGTAAGTTCCACGAGTACCGAGGCGTTTCGGAGGATAATAACTGGTTCTTATTAGCAGAAGGATTACGAGTCGCTGAAGCGATGATTGCTCACGAAGGTGCTGCTGTTGTAGCTCGTTGCCTAATCTCAAATTAGCACTAGGTTGCGGAAAGCGATGTTTCACGGTCAATACTCACGCTTCCCACCACTTGACCGGCGGATCCGTGTTAGACAGCGGCAGGTGTGAGTAGTCTGTCGGCTCATTAGCGCCCCGCACGTCTCTCCCTTACGTCATGCTTGTATTGCCTGTGCTTACCTGATGTCTTCCGGCGCTTACCAACCCCATTATAGTTAGTGGCAATATATGCAGCGCCGTCTCGGGCTCTGGTCAAAGTGACACCCACGTGCGAACCAATCTGGGAGGCGAAGGATAGATCTGTGATGCCTCTGTCACGCCCACAAGTAGCTATCAGGTGTCTCTCAAGTCCGCTAGCTGAGTATTTACTATCAAATAGTAGAGACCTAACGGTGGCTAGGAAGCTGGACGCAACGGATAGAATAGGAACTTTCGAAACCAGGTTAAGAATCCTGTTCTTTGTGGTAAATACTTCCGCCGCAAAGTCTTTCAGGTGGCTCATACAGTCGTCAACGGTCCACCCCAGAATGTCTAAGCTAATGACACTGAGACCCCCTATTATGTGATTAGCCTACTGGAAGTCGAGCACGTATTGTGGTTACCTGAGCTTGAGCCGAACTTGACATCGAAGTGCCTTTGAATTCCGTAATTTTCAATGCCGACTTCGTCTTGTAGCGCTTTCAGAAAGCCCAAAGGCGCAGCCCCATGTATCCCACCACCATCTATGCTCATCACTCGCATCCGACAGGTGTCCGGAATTAGCCCGATAAGGTTCTTACTCACCGTAGCCGTGCAAATAGGGCAGGCCTCAACCTTCGCGCACAGCGGGTCTGCGACAGAGCGTGGAAAGAATATTCTGACACAAACTCGGCAAATCTGATGTCCGCAATCAAGCGAATATTGTGGCCGTCTTCTTATGCAACACATGCATGTCTCGCTCGACTTAAGATTTGTTAGTACGTCTTTATTTTGCTCAAGCTGTTGCCTATGCCAGTCGCGCGATGAACCACACGCCCTAAGTCTTATGAACTGGGTCGACATGCTACGTCTTATCATTTTTACCATCTCCGAACGTTTTGTCGATTCAACGCAGCTCGATTCAATTCCATCCACCGCCTCACGGCATGCTTGCTCGTACATTGTTTCGAATACTTGACGTGGATCGAAGACTGGATCTTTGTTAGATAGAAGGAAGGCACGAGACCGGTACCCCTGAAATCATTATTGTGCACTTACAATGCATCCCTGGCGGGAACTGATCAAGAAGCAGAGTGGACGCAATCAGTGGAATAGCAGTGTCTCTTATGTCGTTCCATGATTGGAAGATCTTCAGAAAGTTGGCCAGATGGCAAGCTAGATCAACGGCAACGGGAGTCTGGAGACGGGAAACTTGTACAAAGTCATACGGCTTACACGCTAAATCTCCCGCTTTGCAAGTACTGTGACTGAGGAAGACGGTAGCATGGCTGATAGAAAATAGGTGATTGATTTGTAGTTTTGATTGCCTGCTTAGTTCCATTGTTCTTGCGATTTCACTTTCAAGGACATGCCAACGACGAGTCAGTCTGCACCGCTTCCGCTGCCTCCTACCTGGGACTCTCGGCACTCCTACTATGGTGACGCTGCGGAAAATGCTTTCAACTTTAGTTTGACCAAGCCGTCGTAGATACTGGCGAAGCTCATTTCGGTCCTGCTTCAATTTCTCCTGGCATGTAACGAGTATGACTCTGGGTCTGATCGGACTTGAGGAGGCAGGTCCTTGATCAACCCAAGCTCTCAACCTCACGAGACAGGCCGAGAGCCCCCCAGCATCTTGCACAAATATACAGATGACATCAGCTTGCGGAAATATGATCCTATGCAGAATGCGATCAAAGATCTCCGAGTGCTTCAAGAGTCTCATCTCTGTGCTAAATGTGTGAGCTGTAACCTGATGGCAAAATCGACGTCTATATGGTGAAGTTCTGGTCCTCCCCCAGGGAACGTCCGTGTCAGCAATTATAAGTGGCTTATCACGTGACTCTCGTAGTGAGCCTGAGAGGAGGTGAACTTCGCCGTTCGCTCGGGCGCGAATCTCGTCCTTCGCGAAGACGAGCTTCCTAGATGCTTCTTGCTTAGATTGATTGCCAATCAGTACCAGGAGGCCAGCGTGGGTTTTGTGAGGCTGTCTAAACTCTTCAAGTAGTCGCTGTGGCCGATCCGTGGTGTCTAGACCAGTTTCGGACTCCCTATCCCAGAACTTGAGCCAACTAGTGTGCTTACACTTGTCCATAGCACCTACTCGATCATTTACTTTCGAAGAGAAGATGCATTTTTTACGTGCGTGCCGCATCATTTATATTTGGATGGCCCTCACAGCTGCGGCCGATGCCGTCTTGAAGCACAATCCTATAGGTGTCCTAAAGCAGCCAGACCGGCAAGTTTTCCCCCCCTCGCGGATGATCATCTAGGTGATATGTCTCGCGATGTTCATTATCGTCCAAAGTGATTGTGCTCTTCTTAATCATGCTTCAAAGCCAAAGAAAGCTCATATAAGACCAAAATGCCGAGTCTGGGACGCAGTAGTCCAGTATTGAACACTTACACCTTCCTCCCCAATTATGACTCTCTTTTGTAAAACGAAGCCCCACAAGCTTGGTATAAGTAGATATGCGCACTGTGTACATGAAGTTCCACGTAACAAGTGACAGATCTTGTGATATCGAGAAGGGATGGTACTTTTAACTCACACTGCTTACCTGGCTCCACTTCCCCAGATTCCCTTCCCCGGTCTTTAGGCAGCAGCGGTACTTTCGAGTACCTTGTCCGCCCGGTCAGAAATTGCTTACCCGACCATAGAACGACCGATATCTGACAAGGTAGCGTCACGTACTCTGGTAGCCCCACCCTAAATTTAAAAAGAGCATGTTATTGTGAACCGGAAGGTGTCGTTGTTCAACACTGTAGTGAGCGTCAATCAGGTGTTGCATGTAAGCATTAGTGACTAGTGCCCTTTTCGGCCACAAGCCGCCGGTCGTAATAAATTGTATTGTATTGTATTGTAGTGAGCGTCGAGTTGCTGAGAAAAGCTTTTCTTGACTGGCGAAATCGTTCAAAAGGTTGGACAATAGTTCCGAAATCAGCTTGATTGATATTTCTCTCTAGTGGACGATTGGTTGCATCAACAACCCGAGTCGTATCATGGCTAAACGGGCCCGAGTGATACAGTATCGAGCACCGGCAGTTTCCTCTTCTAGAACAACCTTAGATATGTTAATCCAGCCCCACACAGTGTGCAATACATCCTCTAGGGAACTGTATACATCAGTATCGACGCTTTTGGACTTTCGGAGTAACCTTTAGCCATAGGCCGAAGACCAGCAACCATGCACAGGGGCGATAGTACGTACGTTGACCCTGAAACGTGGCAAACTTGGACTTGATAACCTCGCTAGATGGCGCCACGATTATCGAAGATCCAACGAACCGAGCTTCAACAAGTCATCATAGACAAGCTAAAAGGTGAAGAAGTCATCACAGACGAGCAGATAGCGACCACGATCAGCGGATGCACCGCGCGAACCGTCCGTTACGCACGATCCAATATACTCCGATATGGCACAATCGATGCTCCCCGTCAGACGATCGCCTGGCCTGGAGACATGACGGAGAATATGTGGTTGGCTTTACAAGACAAGCTGACTAGGGATCCTTGTATGAATCAACAGGATATGGCCGATTTCCTCAACAAGAAATATCGCGTTAACTTATCACGGTTCACCATCGGTAGGACGCTGAAGCGCGTTGGCTGGACCAAAAAGGTGCCGCAGAATGTTGCAAAGGAGCGTAATCAGGATTTACGAGATGACTACAAAGAAAGGCGGTCCAACTACGAACCCGAGCAAATGATATTCATCGACGAAAGCGGGAGCGATCGAGGGCTAGCGATACTGGGACGAGGCTACGCCCCCAAAGGAGTAACCCCGGTTCAGTACAAGCGCTTCCATCGAGGTAAAAGAGTGCAAATGCTACCAGCGTACACTTTGGGAGGAGTCATATATTGTGAGGTATACCAAGAAAATACGGATACCGAGTTGTTCCAGGGGTTTCTGGAAAGGTTGCTGCCCTTTTGCGGTAGGTATCCAGAGCCCAACTTCGTCATATTCATGGACAACGCCTCCTTCCACTTCATCTCCCACAGCCTCAGGGAAAAGCTTGTGGATGCGGGTGTGATAGTAGAAATGCAACCGCCGTATTCTCCCGACTTGAACCCTATCGAGTATTTGTTCGGTTCTGTCAAGAACCGCATTCGGAAGATGGCGCGGAAAGATGAGGATCTTATACAGGGCGACTTTAAGTCGTACTTGCAGATGCAGGTCAGGGTTGTAGGACAACAGTCTAAAATTGTAAAGGGACACTTCAGGAAAGCACAAATTTGCATTGACTAGAAGAAAAACTGGGTAGATCAAATAGAAACACTTCTAACATTGCACATCATTTCCCTCTTGGCGCCGTTTTATGTATGATCCAGCGTCACAAACATACCGCCATGCCACACCCTCCGGTATTCCATGCTTCTTATAGAAGCGGAACATCTTTTCCTGATTGCTGGCAAGCATGTCGAGATCAAAACAATACGCCAGAGTCAGCTCCTGAGCTGACATGTAATGCTCTTTCTGCTCGTCGGTGCGCACTCGAGACCGTTGGTAGATACTGTACGCCACCACCTCATCCTCCCGGGGTATGTCAAAATCCACAAGTGGAGTTATGGGAAAATTCGTCTTCGGGGATGGAGGAATACTATTTGTACATTGGTGGCAATGAACCTGAGTGATACGGACAGCTGAGCCATCTGAGCCTCGTCGCTGCCGCTTACGACTGTGAATCTTCTCGCGCTCAAGCTGTTCCCTTTCTTCCCATTGGCGTTCGTCCTCCTTCACCAGTCGACGGAATTCGGGAGGTACATCGTCGTGTCCATTCAGGTTGTTCCCTGCTTCCATGTAATCGGCGAGCATCCTCACGTGGTGGGGTTGAAGACGGTAGTGTTTTCCTTCATTCTGCCAGCAGTGGTCCCCTTTTGTACATGGAGCTCCCGGGCAGCGCATCATTGTATAAGCCTTCCTGACACAGGCGCCTCGACCTACGCCAGTCGTCCTAGCTTCTAGATCTGCTTGTTGATTCGCTGTTGCGCTACTTTTGCCGGGCTTGCCGCAATCGGTAGCTCGATAATAGAATGTAACCATAATGGTGATTTTCTTGCCGTTAGTCAAAAAGGGACTCCATTCCCGAAGTTGTTTCGCAACAAATGACCATTTGACTTCGAGTTTTGGGAATTCCTTGATAATTTTACCTGTTTTGTGGTCGGTTACGGACAGGACAATCTTCGTCTTGTCCTCCCTCCATGGCTTGTCTATACACGCCTCAGCCAGCTTCGGTCGGAGGACGTCGTTCCAGAACTTGCGTGGCGATATTACAATATTTAGCTCTGTTTCACCAGCTTGGTTCCTGTTTTTGGCAAACAGCTTCCATTCCATATTATAGCGTATCGTCGGCTCGTCTTGGTACGACCGTTCTGGCTCCCAGTCAGCGAATGGCACGAATGTCAGGGCACACCCAGCGGGTCTCAGCCGGCTCCTGAGGGATGAAGTTGCAGGCTGAGATACCTCGCTGTCGGACGTGGAAGAGTCAGCAGAGATCTGAGCCTCGCTCGCATCGTCACTTGGCCATTCATTTACAGCGTCGTTCTGGTTCATGGTTATTGCCACGTTGAAAGGCACAAGTTGGCTGGCTAGTTCTCGCCGTTTCGAGCACCAGCTTGCCACAAAGGACACCTGTCCACAACCGTCCTAAACTTTCTATGACATTCCATAAGATTCTATGACTATTGATCACGTGATTCGTGTGAGGCAATCGCAATGCCAAGATCCAGCAAGCCTTTGACGATTTGATCCCTTTCGATGAAGCTATTCACACAACCTAAACAGGATACAAGACTACAAAAATGAACTAGTTGATAGAGTCTTACCAAGGAAAACCTTGATGCCTGTCCAGCATGGGATTGCGGCAATTTTGTGATTCCACATAATGGTGGGGATGTGGCTTGGTAGGGGTGGGGAGGCTGGTGTACCGAAATGGCTTACAGAAGGTAGCGTGACTGATGACTCGCACTGTTGATCCAGGTTCCGCTTACCCCGCACTTACACCCCTGCTGCAGGGTGCTTGGGCTACTTTGAGGTACATTCTTTTTTGGACAAAAGAATGCTTACCCATCTGTAAAACGTCCATTGTCGCTGGTCTATTGACTTAGTATGTAGCGACATGTACCTCAAGGTATCCACTCCAGACTAAACAAAGAGCTTATTGTTCTAAAGAGGAAACTGTCAGTGCTCGATACTGTACAGGGTCGGTTGGAATACAGTAAGGACCGTAACTAGAGGCCGCCTGGCTTATTTACACAAACTCTCTGAGCACGGATCATCTATGCTAGGTGTGGCTCAGCACAGTGCGCAGATACCTTCGAACACCGTGATGACTTGCCCTACTGGTCCAAAATGGCCGTCGTAATTGCTTACTATCACTCAAAACGGACGGTTATAGGCGCAAAAAGGATTATATATGTCATCTAGGATAGTTATACTGCATATCCAGGATGGCCACTGACCCCCTATGCATCATGTCCACTTTAGTGTCTAGCTGATTTGTGGCTGGGCAAGGTCAAGATGCACTGTAAAAGTCCCGCCAGCCACGGCCCGGTCCGTGCTCAGAGAATTTGTGTAAACAAGCGAGGCGGCCTCTAATTACGGTCCTTACTGTA
>JABEXW010000856.1:0-41209 GCA_013266185.1 Fusarium sarcochroum
ATGCATAGCCCTCAGGCTTTCAACAAGAATCAACCTGAGTACCTACTAAGAGACATTGACAACGCAAGTAGACAAGCCGAGACAGAAATGCCCGTGTGACATTTCAGGGCAAGGCGGACGAAATTGGCAACTTTCGGATAGTAGACCTGGCAAGCCGGAACAGCCCAGGCCGCGAGGTGTAAAAAATCATGAGAATGGCCCACCAAGATCTGAGTATCTTCTATGCTCTATTCTTAAATTTTATAATTATAATTTTAATAATAATATTTAGAGAGAGAAAGTAGATTATAGAAGATTATAGGGCCTAAATTAAAACCTCATAGTTTTAGTTCTCAATATGAATTTTTCTAATAATGTTATTTTGGCTTATTAGGCCATTGCTAGTCATTCTCATATTTTTCTACACATATTTTCCTTCACCCTTGCCAGGCCACCAAGTGGTGCTAAGGAATAGGCAGGAAATGGACGTCGAGAATGAAAGACGGGAGAGGTGCCATAAACAAAAGAGGCGCTTCATCGTCCATAATCACGTTCTACCTGCTCAATCTTTTATGTCAACCAAATTTGCTCCCAACAACAAGCGCTATCTTCAGGCTGCCAGGTCCCGACAAAATTCGTACTCGCAAGTCCCCCTGCAACCGGTTCCTGGCACCGGGCGCGACATCGTAAGCGGAGAGCCCTTGTTTGGCGGAAAACACCCCTGTAGCCGGTACCTGATTGCTCCCACACCAAATGGCTGTTGTTCTCAGATCAATCATCTCGACTTCCATTTCGCTTCTTTGTTTAGGCGAGTACCTAACTTGTTACAGTTACCTATCAACAGTGTTGAATTGCTTGGGATGGAATACCGAGAAGAAAAGAAGGCATTCTCTTGTCAAAGCTCCCCTTCAATCTCCGGTCATCGGTGTTTCAGCTGTACAGATATCTGCTATCTGCTATCCGTACACAACAGCGCCAAGTCTCAGGTCTCGGGTTTTCCTAGACAAGACCTCGATATCACGGCTACACACAAAGCACCAGCAGAGAAAATTCATGAACAGGTCCCGCTGATTATTCAAGACGAGTCCGGGGCGGACCAGTGCCCGCCCTTCTGGAAGGGACCGGATGGGTCTAACAAAGACGGTCAGAAGGAAAAAATCAACCTGGTCTTCCTCCTCCACCATACCATACGCAAGATGCAGCCCGTGTTTGTGACACACTGACACCCCAGTGAGGGTTTGTTGACTGAGGCTAGCCTAGAGCATTCAGCGCCACGTTGACAACGGCCCTTAGTGGGCCAATGTATGTAGGATCTATTGTTTGTTGTTGATGGCTCGGCAACGGACCATGCGGGCATCTGGATCTTCTTTAGTAGACTTGTCACTTATTCACGTTGACCCAACTCTTTCTCAGGCTGCAAACAGTCACTCTCCGAATCTACAGCCTGCACGTCATGGACCTTGTGGCCGATCGGCTCGCTGTGTGCTCCGTCGGTGGATGGATGAGCCACAAGACAGGCCCCCAATAGCCGGCCCTCTCACTCCCCTGACACCGTCCCAGCAGACTGTTCTGACCAGGGCATTCAATGCTAGCAGAAAAGCCCCGTTTTGACAATCTAGCCAGCCGGAAACAACGATGGCAGTCCCGGGAAACGCTTCTACATGGCGCTTTCACTTGTTTGCTCAAGGCCAGGCACGGCACTAGCCCTAGCGGTACACGGTCGCTACGATAACTCACCGACTCTCGAGTGAAGGAGTTGCAAGTATACTTTTGTATCGTTGCCATGACCCCGTGACTGGAGCTCTTCTGACCGCACATTTTTGACGACAACGCTTTCCTATCTCGGCCGTGCGGGGAGCGGAAAGAATTGTCCGGGATCCGCAGGCACATGTGAGACGTTAGAGTCGCGAACGAATGATCCTGGTTGATGAGTTCAGGTTCTTGGGTTAACCGTTAACCCAGGCGGAGATACGGAGTTAAACAGGACTATCCGTAACTATGCTTGTTGGGGCCGATTTCGTTCAACCATGTTTCCCCAGGAAGTTGGGTATGCAAGATATATTGCCCATATCTGACGCTGCTATTGTCACAAGGTGCATATGGCTGCTCTCGGTGTCAAAGGTCCCTTCCGCTCTGCTATCCATTGCTGGATGTTTCTGTCGCTGGCCTCATCACGATGACGAAACCTCGGTTGCTGCTTTGCAAAGAGTCATAAAAGCCTTGTTTTGCCTAGAACAGAAGCTCACAGCCAGACAGAGTCCCATGACTTGTTGGGGTCTGGATGTGCACTGCAAAGCCTTGTCTCTGCATTGTCAATCATGCCCCATCTAACTCCTCTCATCTCTCAGATCCAAGCACGGTGCATTTACGCTTACAGCTGCCCTGTATCCTGCTGATGAACCTCGGTCTCAGACAAGACGGGACATGGTCCGACATGATCTGAACGTTATGTACATATTCTGCACTTACAGCCCTCACCCAGGTCTCGGAAGGGCGAGCGGACGGCACATACCCCTCCCTATTCAAGCATGCATATGGCGGAGAGAAAAGCGTATGTCGGGTCCTATATTCGGCTTCCGTTAACCACAAATCCTCTGACGTACGTCGACCCCCTGCCTAATTCAAGCAAGAGGAAATATCACTCGTGTCCAACAAAGCCCTCAGCTCGCTCAGAATCACAGCCACTCTTCGATCTGTTCAGCCTCTCACAGTCTGACACGAGTATCCATGTCTCCACCATAGGCCGCGAGTGTGGCACATGTCTAAACGACGCAGACAGTAGTTGTAAGTCACACCAAAGCCACAATTGCGTATGGCTTGAGATGAAGTCAGAATAGGTAAGATCGATTGCAAGAGACAAAATCGATACGGCCAAGAAGGGCAAGTCAAAGAAACAACCCTCTCATCTGACTTGTTTCGACATTCAAGACCTGCCGTAGATGGTTGTGTAACGTTGGTTGTCTTTATCTCTGGCTTGTGTAACGCGAGAACGGCCAAGGTTCATGCAGACGGACCAGAGGAGTTTCGAGTTGCGACGAATCTCGATTCAGCCTCAGTAGGAAACGAGCTGTAACTGTGTGATTCTTACTGGCTTACTTACTCACTGCCTCGAGTGTTTTGGGCCACTCCAACCGCCGTGGCCCTTCGGCTCATTCAACCTGATAGATACCTAATCAGGCTCACAATAGTCAGCTGCCAGTTCCAAATCCATGCTTCCATGCCAAATAACAACCACGATAACCATCACCATCACCATCCCGATCGCACCCCCAAACTTACAATACGTACACATACACCCTGCCCTATCTTGGATACCTACCAACCCATTTGAAACCCCACGCGCCATTTCCCGGATTCTCTTCCCCCAAGATACGCTACGTATCACCACCCTTCCAAGGCTGACATGTCACGACCCGGCCTATCGCCGTCTCGGGTTCCTGCGCAGATGATCATCCCGCGTCGCGCCGTCTGAGCTGTCAACGGGAGGTTCCTCGTGCCACGGACCACTTGTCCCGTCCATCACTCTTCACTGCCCTGGTACTATGTACGCTGTGTTGTATATATGCGCGCGCTTACGAATAGGTGATTTACACATCATGGGCTATGGAGTGATTCAAGGCAACGTGTGCAGCATTGTACACTTATTTGTTCGGTTAAGTAGCATCGCAGCGTCGTCTTGGAGTGACTATCGATTCTGCACAGGATGCATGTAGGGTCTGATAGGAAACGTCATCTCACTTCACTCGAACCATGGTAGCTGCTTTGTAGGCCTTCAGCAACCGGACCGGTCAACTAGCGGTTGGTCTTGATGTGTAGCCTCGCATGCATATGAGGCCAGCAATGGTTGGTCAGATGGTAGATTGTGAATGCCTGCTCAAGGTTGTGCGACATTGCTAGATACCCAGCTTGTGAATCAGCGTGTGAATCAGGGAGCTGAAAATCAGTATTAACAATTAGACAGCAGCTTACGATCACCTTGCCTCGCCAATCTTAAGGTCGACTCCAAGACGTTACCAAAATTCCGTTCACAGAGTACAGAATAGCCAACATCTCACATAGCATCAACATGCCGCAGTATGGAATCACCAAGAGACCTTACAGAGTCCGTATCATCAACCATATCATGATTGTAGCCTCGACATAGTCGAGTGCCTTCTCATAAGTCTATATCTACAAAACATGATGCATCCATTCGCAGTTCGTCAACAGTCATGTGCTCCCATAATGGCCTCGTACTGCCCATCACCTATCCCAAGGATACCGTAACCAGGACAATTCCTAAAACACCACCCATTGCTTGCGAGACGGCGTCGATACAGCCAACGATAATCCATGAACCAAACGCCGCTATATCTAATGACGTAAATCGTACATGACCAGTCATCAGTCCCTATGGATGCCCCATGAACACATATATCCAACCGTCACGCCCAATTAACATAGCACCACCGCACGATCTCTTCTCTCTAGGCTTAGGTCCGTCCTACAGCCCGATTCCGCTCTACTCGGGGATGGGGTTGCCGGACGGCACCTGTTGCTCTTCCTTCTTGGCTCCCCAGCTGAATGGCGAGTACCAGCTGGATCTCTTGTTCTCCTTGACGGTGTCCTGGTTCTCCTGGACTAGTCGCAGCGGCCTTGGCTTGCCTCCCGCGAACGACGTTGTGTGCCTATCAGAATGAGATCGGGGTGGTGACTGCGAGGGCGGCGTCGACATCTCGCCCGAGTCTCCGCTCAAGCTTGACGTCTCGCTCCTCATGCCAGGAAAGTTGCCAGAGGTTGCCACGGAGGCTCCGCTGGGAACACGGGCGGCCGCGTTAGGGTTGCCCGAGTTGTTAGGTGGTGAGAAGAAGGTCTGCGAGTGTCTCGGAGTGCCCAGTGGTGGAGAGACGGGGCCGTCCGGTCCCCTATACATCTGGCTAACAAGGCTAGCAGCGCCGTTGAACTGATCACTCTGAGGTCGTGGTGATCGTCGTGTGCTTGCTGATCGTCCCAACCCAATGGGAATACTAGGCGCCTTGTCTGGGTCGGTGTGGTTCGAGGATGTAGAGGGCTGCATCACGGAGATGGGCCTTGGCCTTGGCCTCGTAGGAGCGACGGCCATAGACTTGGCTCGCTGTAGTATCGAACCGGCTTGCTGTTGCCTGTCGGCGGGCGCTGG
This sequence comes from Fusarium sarcochroum, assembly GCA_013266185.1. Lineage (NCBI taxonomy): Eukaryota > Fungi > Ascomycota > Sordariomycetes > Hypocreales > Nectriaceae > Fusarium > Fusarium sarcochroum. The sequence goes on from JABEXW010000856.1 coordinate 5,138, forward strand.
AGGGAGCTCCTTGTTGGTATCTGGTAGACCCTGAGGATCGCTCGACTGGTCAAGAATTGACTCAAAGTCCTGGTGCTGAAGAAGGCGCTCAATAATCTTGTTAATATATAGCGTAAGCGCCTTATTCTGCTCCTTCATAGACTTGAGTTCGGCTTCGACGCGGCGGTCTCCCTCAGCGGCAGCTTCTCCCTCAGCAGCTTCAGACAGCTCGTCAGCAAGGCTAGAGCCCCCCGTCTTGCCCTCGAGAGCGGCCAGGGCGTCCTGGTTAGAGTTGCTGCCCATGTAACTGAAGTCGTTCTGTCCAAAGTCGCCCTTGAGGGTTCGCTCCTGTAGAAGCAGCTGGTAACTCTCGTTGTCCTCCATAAGTCGAGCATTGGCCATACGAGCTTCCATAAGCAGTCGCTCAACCTCGTGCAGCCGGCCACCGCCCTGGTTCTCTGACTCAACCAACTTGATCTGAGCCTCAGCGAGCTCCAGTCGTAGTGATTCGATAAGCTTGTCCTTTTGGAGAATGAGTTTTGAGCTATTCCGCGAGTCGCTGCGCTGTATGGAGGACGGGGGTGCAAAGCTGCCACTTTCGAGAGATGGCGATGAAGCGGTTGAGTCTAAAACACCAGTAAGCGGGGGAAGTCGATGGTGGGAGGGGTTAAATATGTGCACATACGTTGTCTTGAAGGACGGCTCTCCTCAGCCAGGATGTTTCGCTGAGCCAAACTGTCCTTGAGCCGATGGATCATGGCCTGCATCTCCTCTTCTCGGTTCGCCATCTCCTCTTTCTCCTTAAGAATCGAACTGCGCTCTGCCTCGTAGATAGACTCCATCTCACGCATCTGGCGAGTCACCTCTCGCTTCTCGTTGTTTAGAGTCTCGATCTGCTCCTCATATTCGTGAGTCTTCTCCTCCAGTTTCGTCGACTCCTTCACCGACTCGTCTAGCTTGGACTGGAGAACATCGACCTGGCGCTTATACTGAAGTGAAAGCTTCTCTTCCTTTTCTAAACGCTTCTGCAGATCCTCAACGGCGGCAGCGGCTTCAGCTCGGGCATCGGCTTCAGCAGGAGTGAGGCTGGCTGTATCTCTCCGGGCAATAGCGGCACGAGCAGACACAGGTGCGCCGGTCCGTAGCGATCGAGTCCGCGCATGGCCGTTGGTTGGGGTAGATGATCGGGAGTTAGATCGTGAAGGAGAGGAACTTGGCGAAGAGGACGAGTCCGTATGAGATACGCGGCCAACACCACCCGCCGGGGGTTTCTTTGTAGCGGCGGACATGTTGCGATAACGATTGGGTTGTGTTGGGCTGTGTTGGGTCGTATGCTTTTTAGCGATGTGTTGTAAGAACAGTTATCGGTGTGTCAAGAAGATGAAAGCAGCACAGAATCATCCGCAGTCGAGGATAGATATTATGGACGTCTTAGTGTTGTCGTAGTGTATGTTGCACGTTCGCCCGGTGATCTGGAACGTAGATATTGTAATAACCCAACAAGACGGGTCGGAGCTGAAATAGGAGTGTCCTACTGTACACCTCAGTCGGGCTGTCTGCGCCTCAAAAGGGACGTTGCCAGGTACGGGGTAGGGGCTCGGGTCTAGCGTGTGGCGTCGGCGTCCAGAAGGTCGATTATTCTGGGGCAGTCAAGCCTCGATGTTTGTTGAAACAAGGTACACCACAGGGAAATACTGTATCGTACTGTATCGATAGTTTGATCAATGGGTTGAGATAGTGGCTCTTGTGAGGATGAGTTTGCCACAAGAGGGGATAACGTAGATAATGGAGAAGAAGGCATCAATAATTAGAGGAAGACTGGAGTTATGCAGGGACTCGCCCTCCGTTAACCACAGCCTCCACCACTTGGTTATACAGTCCATTTCAATCATTTACTCGTACTGTAGCAGCCAATCTATATCCGTGACACTGCTGGCGTATTAGCGTCGTAATAGGTAACGTGTGGCTGTTGTCAATGGTGGAACGGCCACTTCTAATGAATGTCACGGATCCTTCCCCAGAAGGCGTTGTTGCATTTGGCTTTACACTTCAGCTAAACCTAGTGAGTTTCTCCCGCAAATGACAGGGTCGGGCCTTGATCAATGCGTTATGTGCATGACCTCTGTTTTGGTGTCTTGGATGATGCGACTGGAAATTGCATTGGAAATTTTGTGATGCTGGGATAGGAGATTAGATGGACTGACTCTGAATGTATCACTCAGTTGGCTTGGGAGACGAAGATCCGAATGTACATTGTATACAGTACAACAGCGTGCCGGAGCGAGTTTCCAATCGTTTAAACTACTGTATTCAATGCGATATCGCAGCATCCGGAAACAGCCAGATTCCGACTGAGCCAGCCATAAATAGTACTATAGAAACTAACAAAAGCTTGATCGAGTCTTGATAAAGCCCTGGACGTTATGCTTTGCAGAAGTGTGGTAAGTCATGCATCGCCGATAGTATTGGTTGCTGTCTGGCAACCCACGCATACCTTATCTCGGTAGCCTCACAAGCATCTGACAAATGGGAACAAGAAAATAGATAGTCACCAAGTCAAGTTAAACATCAGCCAACGTCGACCAGGCAAGACAATCCAAGAGCAAGTGGACATCCATGAGCGCGAGGGGTGCGTACAATCTACAGCCACAGCAAATGGATATGGTCTGGAGGGATGTTGATAAGTGGGCTCTCAGTCCATCTTACACCAATCACTGATGGGTGAAACTGGCTGTCTATCAATTGTAAAGGCACAACAGTATTCTAACACAGCACATGTATTTTCAATTCGCAGCGCAAACAAGACAAGCATTGGCGGGGAACAATGTTCATGAGCTTTATTTTTTCATTGACTTGGACTGGTACTCGATACCAAGCCCAATTAAGCCCAAGACACACAGGTCAAGGGGAGAACTGTCATGCTTTTCATTGCATTTCATGTTCTCACTAAGAGTCGTCGCTTTTTCATCACTTTGATTGGTATATCCTCAAATGCCCTGGACCCATTTTACCCCGAAACGCCATAAATGCACTCTCCTTTAGCGGACCGCTTAAGCCTGCTGGTCGCTGAGGATATCGGAGTCACCAGCGTCGAGGATGGCCATGGTGGAGCATCGGAAGAGCTTACCGCAGGCGGTACCGAGCTCGATCTATAGGAAGACGAGTAAGCCAATGAACCCTCCAAAGTCGAGATGACGACTTCTTCTCTGGGTAGGCGGCAAGAACCGGAGTTCTTGAAGCCAAAGAAATGTTGACGAGCAAGCATTTCCGAGAAGTAAGAAATATGATCTTGTGGTTTCCCACAAGATGATAGTTTAAGGAGACTTAGCGAGTTTCAACTTACGTTGTTGCCAGAGAAGTGGTGGATGGGGGCCTTGGACAACATGCTGTAGTACTCGAGCTCAGACTTGCGGAGAGGAGGAGTGTTGCCAGCAATGATGATGAGCTTGGCCTTGCCGGATCGGAGGCTCTTAAGGGTAGACTTGTATCCAAGGGTGACTGAAATATTGGTTAGCAACAAGTCTTTTTCTCTTGTCCAAGAGCTGCGCGCATACCCTTTCCGGACTTCATAACAAGCGCCAACTTGGAGTTGATGCTGTTGGCATCCTTCTTGCTCTTCTTCTGGGGGGCCATTGTGATGATTGGGCGACTGTTTGGCGGCGACTTGTCGTTGTGTGATGGTTAAGGAGCTGAAGGAGAATCTCAAAACCAAAAAGTTCACGAGTTTGGAGTTTTTGGCAAGCTGGAAAGTGGGCGCACAGGTGGGGCATGTCTGCCAATCAGATCACGCACGCTAACGTTGTGAGCCCTAAAGCCGGAGTTTAGCCGAAAGGTGGCGGCCACTGACTCCGAAACTTCCAGGTTGCTTTGAAATCAAAGTGGTGGGTTAATCAGGTAGGCAAGTCGGGATCTTTTTCGCTGGACTCATCTTTCCTCCAACACAACACCCAACCGGACAGATCATCAACAATCCGACAAAATGGCGCGCCGTCCCGCTCGTTGCTACCGATACTGCAAGAACAAGGTGTGTTTTCTTGCCTTCGACGTCTACGAGAAATAATGGAGGTTTCGGTGCATCTGGGAGCAATCTCATGACGAAATCCCCAAAGGTGCCCCTTCGCGAGACCTTTTTCCAGACATCGACAAACATCATCTCCAACGAAATGCATCATACTGACTCTGCTTCTAGCCGTATCCTAAGTCTCGGTTCAACCGTGGTGTCCCCGACCCCAAGATCCGAATTTTCGATCTTGGCCGAAAGCGCGCCAACGTCGATGACTTCCCTCTCTGCATCCACCTCGTTTCCAACGAGTATGAGCAGCTGAGCTCCGAGGCTCTTGAGGCCGCCCGTATTTGCGCCAACAAGTACCTCGTCAAGAACACCGGTAAGGAGGGTTTCCACCTCCGAGTCCGTGCTCACCCCTTCCACGTCGTCCGTATCAACAAGATGTTGTCTTGTGCCGGTGCCGATAGACTGCAGACCGGTATGCGTGGTGCCTGGGGCAAGCCCAACGGCACTGTCGCCCGTGTCAACATTGGCCAAATTCTCATGAGTGTCCGCACTCGTGATGTCAGTATGTTTAATCCGACAATTCCCTCGCCACTTTGGAATTATCTTACTAATCCACTACCAGACCGTGCCATCGCTCTCGAGGCTCTCCGACGATCCCAGTACAAGTTCCCTGGCCGACAAAAGATCATTGTCTCCAAGAACTGGGGCTTCACTCCTCTCCGACGTGAGGAGTACCTCGACAAGAAGGCTGCCGGCCGCGTCAAGGTCGACGGTGCTTACGTCCAGTTCCTTTCCAACCACGGTCCTCTGGAGCGCAACATCAAGCGCTTCCCCGATGCCTTCAAGTCTGAGGCTTAAAGAAATGATGGAAGGGATGGAACCTGGGTTTTCTGGCGTCAAAATGGCATGTCAAATAAGGACCTCTGGAAACTTGATGAGTTGACGGGTGCCGATTCGGCAAATTGAAATCTTGCATTCAGAATTGTGTCTTCCCATTTGCAGTGCTGTATCGATCTTAGATGATATCATCGTATGCCTTTCTCGACCTAGATAGAGAGGGATAGGTCTTATCTAAGCAGGAGATCGCGCCCGAAAGATCCGGCTTACACTGATATTTGCCCTCTGTGCCTCTCAGCAGCTCAGCTGTAAGCTGCATAGTCTCAATCATTAGAGTTGGCAGACTATTGCTCGATCTATCATATCAGCCCTGGCATTCCTCACGCATCCAGAGTGATGATTGGTGGGGCATTCAGTCCGTCTATCCACTCATACTCAAAGTAGCGTTGATGTCCCCCAAATGTGCTCATCAACACGCTCACCTTGTAGCAACAATGTAGGGAAATACTACCACCCTCCAGTGCTCTCTCTTGATATCAACATCCGTGATTCCAGTCATAGAAAATTGTTCGCAAATAGCATTCGCAGAGACCCAGACGTTGTCTTGTTGGGGCATTCCAAAAACAAGCTACGTCTTTATCCTGGCCACATGACTTCACTTGGGTGATTTGTGACGCCATTCAGGTCACAGGTAGCGCACATCTTTTTTCAACGTTAGAGACAGCCATCAGGGGTGCATCGTTGGACAAGCCAGGGCCATCCCGTGAATCATAGCCCCGTATGAGACCATGAATCTTTTTACTTCAAGCGCTGAGTGAGACTGTGAAACTCTTTATCTTTGGTAGGAAAGCCATATTTCATCGTTCCTCGCCTTACAGCTGTGCGGCTTTGTGGCTGTTTGAGGTACCTTTGTGGCTTTGTTGCTGAAAGTACTTGTTAGCACAGTCAGATGGATGGATCCTTTGATGCAGAATTAAACAAGAAAGTGGCTGGCATTGGCGGGATGGGGGGCCAGGGGACCACTAGAAGCGCCTGTTGGATGCCCTGCGGTTGTGTCACTTTGCGGGAAAGTGGCGGGCTACCTTAGATCTGTCTCTGGCAAAAAGGTAACTTATCGTCCTGCATCTGATCTTGGCTGTGGGTATGTGCCGGCCTCGAACATGGACCCCTTTCGTTCTCGAAGGATGCAACGACTCTTTAACCGTACGACACCCTGAAATCATATCAACCCATGGTTGCAGTTCAGAATATCGGTCAGCATAACATGCCATAGTATAGCATGAAGCGATAAGCAGGCCCGAAATGCCATGAGGCTCAGGGCTTTGTTGCATAGACTTACTGTGCCCGTCCACGTCAGAAACAGGGTTGCACATCTTAATGCGGTCTTGGTTGTGTATCCGTGTCTTGCGACTCATGCACGCTTTGGCAGAGTGGACTCTGTTGAGTGGAACATATCGTTTTAGAGCTCTTAACAAACTATAGCATTATGAAGTGGTACTTTCTCCCCGTCTATCCGGGTACGGTAATGTCTTGTCGAGATGTATCCAGCTGAGCTTAACTGGGCGGGCTATGGCGGGTGGATGGATGGATAGGCACGATAGGTGAACACGCGAGCGTCTTCCCCCCCACCCGCCGATCAACCCCCGACTACAGCGTCTAGATGACGCCTATGAGCGTAGCATCCTCTAAGGTACGGATACTGGCCTAGCTTGCTTGACTGGTCCTCTGCAAAGGTTCCGTCCTGTCACCCTTCCATCCCGCCTCTTTTCTCCCTATCTTTAGTGACATCAACTACCTTGCCTCAGAAACTCTTTCTGCCCCCAACATCCTTGTTCTTGACACTTCACTCTTTATCTTTCATAACCTTCTTTGACCTTGGTCTGCTCGAGGTTGTTGACCGCGAGCGCCCAAGCTGTCTGTCACTTTGTCCCACTCTACTCGCATATCGCCTCTGCAAGCCCCCCGACATAGGCGGACATACATAACTAGGGGGTCCACTTCCATCACAAACGCATCTTATCTTGTCCGCCATTTCCTTATCGGAATCAATTTCACGACTTTCACAACCATTCCAACGAACGATACAGCTATGGCTTTTCATCAACCGACTCGACAGTCGGTTCAACGCGTTGTACGGCCTCCCGTTGACGAACAAGAACTCCCTCGAAGAGACGCGCCCATAACCCAAGAGCGTCAGCCAGAGGAGTCGCAGACATGGGTTCTCTTTGCGCCGACTGACGTGACGACAACTTCATATCTTACCGAAACGGACCAGTCATTACAAACTCCTGGAAGATCCAGAGTGGGGGATTTGGGAAGCTTGAACTCAGCTGCGAAATCGGAGGTTGACTCACGACAATCTGCCTCAGCATCTGCCGTTGATGATGAGGACGACGGCGAATTGGATAGTCTTGACGGCCACTTGCCTGGCTTTCGCACGATTCCTGGAGTACAATACCAGCAACAGGACGAACACCAAGGATCTGTGCCTGTATTCCCCGGTCATGATGGGTTGGGCTCTTTTCACCTCGACCAACCTACGTTGGGCGCTGAGGCCCAGGAACATATATATCAATTCGAGCGCTTCAATCCCAGGCGACAATATCAGCGGAAGGAGAGCTTCGATTTGAGAAAACTTGACGTGGAACACGATCAAGTCCACGAATCAGAGAAGCGCCAGAGGATCGAAGAATGGCGATTAGAGCACAGTCGAGTGTTGTTGGGTGAGATTCAGCGTGAGACAAGGCGAAGGCGGCTTTCTCAAGCATCTCTTCACGAGCACCCTTCATCCAATGTTGTTCCAGTCCCATCACATCCTGCATTTGATGTGGAATCAGATAACATGACATGGCACGACGAGGAGGCGATGGAGACACCCACTGAGTCAGAGGGCTTCTTCTCCAAAGTTACCAGGAGATTCCTGCGAGATGTTGTTGGAATGGACGACCGGTCAATATCGATCTTTCTTGGAGAGACTGTACCTGAGGATAACGAGGATTTATCCTCAACACCCCGCGCGTCTCAGCACCTGGCATGGGAGTCACAACAACACACCAACAGAGAAGAGTGGCAGCTGGACATGCTGGAGAAGATGTCAAGAGAGCTCGGTTCATTTGTGAGCCACATATCACACCATCCCGGCGCGTTCTCAACATATACTCGAGTGCAGCAGATACCGCTGCCATATGCTGGCCTTCCAATTATTCCAGAATCCAATTCCTCCCATTCAGCCACAGACAACATCCGCCCTACTGAGCTCGAACACACACCATTTCCTCAATTTAAGCCTACGATGCAGACTTCATCTCACCCCATCGACATCCATGGCAGATCAGCCAACCTATCAGCTGAACCAACGCAAGCATCACGACATGATACCCCTATGAGCAACATTTTTACCCAAGATGAATGGGAGAAGGATCTGGATATGAAACTAGTGTTTCGATATCTGCGATCTCGTTTCATGCCCCGAAACAGCAACCCACCTCCCTCAACACCAGCTCATCTGGCAACGTCGAACAGTCAAGACACAGCTGCCAAACTGGCCCGCGTGCGGCAGCATCACCCTCTGGTATCGCGGATGCGACCCGCTGCCGAACGTCGGACGTTCAAAGCAATGACGCCTGGTAGCCCGGTGGCGATTCGTCATCCCAGTAGTTGCGCGAGTCAGAGTACAAGACGATCAGCTCGACGGAGCAGCGTCTCATCACGGCATTACTGGGACATTGGTGGATCCCTGGGTACGGGTTCAGTGATTGCATCCAACGGCCCGATGGGTAGCTGGGGCGAAGTTTGATGATAATGATGTGTAAAGGTGTGACAGGCGTTGACGTACAAGGTCGTGCTATGGCGGTTGCATTGTAACGGCAGCATCAGGGGTATTGTATGGATTTTTCATTCTGGGATCATCTATTTCGTGTAAGTTTTAAACATCGGACATGACCACTATTGGAAACGATTTAAAGACGAGATTTGGCGTTTTTGGGGAGCAAGATAGAGGTTGCTTTATTTGACATTGATGGGCTTGTCGGAGTGCAGGTTACCTGGGCTATTACCTTACCTAACCCTCAATGCAACCGTACAACCCGAAACTCTCGACCTGTGATGTACAAACTGACTCGATTGATTGGTTCATCGTGAATCTTGGTTCAAATTTTTAACTCATTCTTTCACGGAATCTGCCGGGTTTGTAGAGCCAGCCGTTACTCGAGGCGAGAGACCCAGTTGTCGCCTCACTGAACGAGTCGAGTGTAGAACGCAACCAAAGAGGATAATCACATCAATCCTAGTTGGGAAAAAAAACAGTAAGACAAGCCGGTAGCCAATGATACCTTTCGCCTTGTGAAATAGCAGCCTCCTTGAAGCATTTTATCAAGCCTTGCACGCTTTATCCCATTTCTGGTGTGAGGTAAGGTGCTATTACAAGGTGATTAATTGTGTAAGTGGTGCGTGCAAGCCATCTCTCTACGTGTATACAATATTTCACGATACACAAAATAAAGATCACACTCAGCCCGGTGTGCACTGAGTGATATTGTTCTACTTCGTGCTGTTTTCTTGTTCTAATGCCCTGCTATGATATTTGGTAGAGGAAAACGTCTCCTTACAACTCAGTTGATTAGACTGGACGGGACGGGGAGAGGGGAGGCGCCGTTCCCTCCCGTAGAACGGCCCCATAGAGTGGGACGGCTCCCTGGCTGCGGAAGTACCCTATTGGCCAGAAATCCTTATCTTCAAGCGCTCCATTGTGTTTTTGTACCTTTTGGTGAGCGTGCACTGGCTTGAGCACTTAAATTGGCGGGGTAAGTAGGAGAAGCAGCACTGAAAGAGACTTTGGGAGGAGCGCGCCCTGAGACAAAGGGATGCTGCTTTAACAGGTTTCGCGCCTCCCTGCATTCAGTTGGTGAAGAAGTCCTCAGCGCAAGGAGACTCAAGGCCTCAATATCTGTAACGGCCAGCGTTATTTCAATTTAAACTGAAATTTTGGCCCAACGTTCCGCAACTGAAATGATTTCTTCATGTCAAGATTCTCATAACAAGCTTCCTCAAGTCAATTATCGTGATATTTCCAGCACTTAAACCACTGTATTTCCCCTCTGTTTTCCCACGCTAAGGCAGCCATGGTTTCTTGCCGTAAATGGAAATAGTGCGTCAACAGGGTGCGCGTGTCGACACCGTCAAGGCGTGTTCTTGTGGGGGAGAATTTGAGAAGGCATCCTCCCATCCCATCCCGTCCCATCTCGTGAGCCACTCGACAAGTCGTCGCCTTGTCCGCCTTGTTCCATCCTCATCCTTCATAGGTAGACAGGCATTGAACTTCCCTTGCTCTTGCGACTTTACCTCTCGTCCACTCTATCCTGTTCGCCTGCGATTCCTAACTCTCCATCCCCTGAGCTCCCATCATATAAATTGCGACGTCCCCTCCATCCGTCGCACGTCTACTTCCCTCTCTTCTTTCGCGCTCTGGTTAGTCTTTCCATCTGTGTTGGGATCCCATTCCATCTTCTCGCCTGGTTTCCATGGATTTGCGCCCGAGGACATTCTTACCTCGACAAACCGGACAGCTCTTCTAACAGAATTATCATAGTGCGATGAACTGAAATTAGGCGGCCGCTCTGCCTGCGACCCGTCTGGGCCTGGTTGAGGGCCCGTGACACATCATCACGGCCTCTGTTGCTTCGACCAGTTGCGATATTATACATATCCTCGCCAAGGGTTTCCTTTTCCAACTTGGACTCTCATCCGTATCGAAGGCGCCGAGCCTATCTCCCCGTCGCTCCCGATTCTGCCCTCGCGACATGAGCGCGCGCAGCTCCCAATGGCAGCGACCCCATTCGACCCGTCTCACTTCACCCCAAATGCCTTCGATATCTATACAGATGCCATTGTGCCCCGGGCGCAGACCCCCAGCTTGCCAGGAGGATCTTGCGGTTTCGTGGATCTAAACCATGGTGCCAATGGAGCGCGATGTGGATGCCGGAGGTTTTGGAGTCGTTGCCCAACAGGCAATCTTGTACCGGATCAATCCCAATGGTGTATGTGCAATCACCATGCCTGCTATCACGAGGAGGGGAGTCGTGATGTTCAGCAGCCGGAGGTGAGTATACCGGGCCAGGAGAACGAGAGGCCCAGGACAGGACGAGAACCGTTAAGCCCCGTCATGGATATGACTATCAAGACACCCCCTGTGATTCCCGGAATGGATTTTTCGAGTTTCAATGCAGGAGCCTTATCTTTTATTCAAAGGACACCAGACCAAAGGATGCCGGACCAGATGATACCAACGGATGCCGGACTATACTCCAAGATCACTGCCAGTCCAAACCCCGGCGCTTCAGCTTCAATCCCGGATACTTTAAGTTGGGGTGGTTTTCTCCAGTCACAGCCGTGTCCCTCTGCTATACCACCAATACCAGCCCAGTGTTTAATGGCCTCCCAAACAGGATCCACAACATCATCGGCCCAGGCCAAATACCTCCGGCCTTTTGCAGGGAAAGGACTCCAAACTCTTAATGGCGTTACGGGAAGCAAACCTCCATCTCCAACCCAGGCCAGGACCCAGGACTCCTTGCCAGTTACTGCCCCTCCAGAGCAGGCGCCTCAAGTTGACTCTTTTGCGTGGGCCTCCCAGGATCACAAACCCCCTGATACTCCCCGTGCTGGTACGCCGACCCAGTCCGAGCCTCGGGCTGCAGCTTTCAGTGCAGCTGTCTCGCGCCGGGCCTTCAAAAATCTTTCCGACACCGTCAGTGGTCATGACCAACGGCTAGACCGGCTGGAGACGGTTTCATTCACAGCTGCGGGACATGATGAGTGTCATGAGAAACATGATCATGCTGACATACGCATGACCGACCTCGAAAGCAGAGTGGATGAGGTGGAGAAGCTCGTCAACGATAACAAGAGTGTGCTTAACGATAACAATAGCGTTGTGTCTCGCCGTGGTGACGATGCTAGCCTTGTGTCGGTTTCGACCAGTGCTACAAGCCGGCCGACTCACTCGCAAGAACTTTTGAGCCAGGTCCAATCTTTGCAAGCCCAGGTTGTTCAGTTACAGTCATTAATGCCCTCTCCTAACCATCCGTTCGAGATTGAGGTAGTCTTCTTGCCTTTCCCCCTTAAGAAGGTGTGGCAGGAGGCCCAACAATTCAAGAACGAGCCGCACATCTCCAACGACGACTGGACTCAATTACCCATGACACATAGCACAGCAACTTTGCGGTCTGAGATGTCTCTTTATCCCGACTGGATGGCCTCGGACCACGACTCAAAATGGCTCTTGCCCAAGGCTTGCCCTGACAAGGGGGTTATCGACCGACGGCTGCGTAGTCGTGGGCTGATCAAGACAATATCTGTCAAAGGCCCAGACGCACGCAGCGTTACAATGGCCATGAATACAGCTTTTGGGCACATCTTTCGCGAGATGAATATATTCTCTCGCCCACAGACTACAGATCCACGCTCATCCACATTCTTGGGACTTCAGTCCGCTTGGGTTCCCCTTCGCAAGATTCACAAAGACTCGCGACTCCGTTTCCTCAGCCCTGCCGAGATGATGACTCCAGCGGTATGGGATGTGCAGTTTCTCAGTCAAGTCATGATGAGAGCCTCCGAACCCAGATTGTTTGTTACCCACCCCGATGCCTACCTCCAAGACTTCCAGGCATATGAAATGGGCTGGACATGGCAAATGCTCAAGGAGATGAGCCCCGTGGTTCCAGATGTATCAACTTCACAGGACGATGGCAAGGATTTCGAAGAGTGTTGGTCTTGGGTCGAGCAGCTTGATGAGCCACCGAGTGCACACAGCTCCATGAGTGTTCGAAACGAAAGACCGCCAACATCATCGTCGCCATCACAAACATTCTACCCAGCTCTTCAAATAATGAAATCTTCAAGCCCCTCGATTTTGCGCGGTCAGTCACCCTTGCTCAGTCGAAGAGGGTCTCGCCCACCTCACATCCGAACTTCCTCGATGCCCATGGCTGCTCCAATCCAAGTCTCGCCTGCTCTCAGCAAACGTCGTATCGCATCATACGGGCAAAGTCGTCGCTCGTCTCCTGCCCTACATACCAACTCTCAGTCAGCAATCATGAAGCGTCGCCGTAGTACAAGATCTCCGAGTCACCACCGGTTCACGCCGAGGTGGACTGCCTCACCGAGCCCCATGCCCCTTGGCCTTACAGATCGTCAACCAGCACGCGGCACTACGCCGTTCGCTTATGCTACACCGCACAGCAACGCTCCTCTTCAAGAACGACCCATCCGCACAGGAAGTTCGGCACCTGCAGCCATACAAGATGACTTTGACGACGATTCAGACTTCAATATTGAGATTTACGAGAGCGGTTCTGAGGATATAGATGATAACGAGAGTATGAACGACATGGAGATAATCACTCACAATCAAGCACTTGTGGATCAAGCATCCCAAGGCTGGCAACTCCCAGAAGATGAGCCGTGGCCTGGGATCGAGGACCAGGATGAGGCTTCAGACGGTGAGAACATCGATCCTCATCAAACGGACCCTGGTAGCAACGTTAGCAGCCAGCCATCTGAGTATCCCAGCACACAGAACGCATGGCCCAACAACAACACGGCCGAATTCCACATTCACGAAGACGATGAAAACAGATCATGAGTTCTTCAAGTTACGTCCGACATGATCGATGCTGCACGAAGGGACGACGACGTTGGTTTTAACTACATGTATACACCTATCCATCTCCACCGACTCTTGACTATCTCGCTGCTTTGCATCTTTTTTATACTTATACGTTTGGCGTTATTACGGAAAGGTTCTGGTTTACAAGGCGTTCCTGCAATCAGGGTTTTGAAAGCAAAGGTGACGAGCGAGGAAATCAAGGCGTACGATATACGGTATGGGATGAGTTGTGATGCTATGAAGATAGAGTTTGGCGTCTATCTCGCTATCAGAGATTGTACCTTGACATTGCAGGGAAAAGTTTGTAAATCTGGGAAGGATCTTTTGTACCACGATATCTGCTCACTTCCTCCTCTTTGTTCGAGCTTGTAAAATCACGTATCAAGCAAGCAAGCTACAGCTCTCTTCTTTTTTGAAACCCTTGTTTCTCAACATGTGCCTCTTACATGGAGAAACCAGAAACAGAATCGCTAGTTCTCAACAAGAAAAGAAACCCACTCAACTATCAACTGAGCCCTTGACATCTGCTGTTTTCTTACCTTATAGTGTTGATGCTCCAATACTTGACGTTGAGAAACCCAACGCCGAATACGAATAAGGCGGACCAGGTCCGTTCGGCGCGGTGAGATCTGAACCATGACAGCTGCAGTTAAGCGAAGACCCTAGCAACGGGGAAAGGAACAGGTGCATGAACAGAATATCGCACATAGAGGAATAAGTGGACCGTACCTTATCATACATGTTTCACTACGATCAATGACGATTGGCTCACGTATCAGGACATCTCTTGACGAGTTTCAAGATATGTTCCATGTTTCAAATTTCTACTCTTCATAACCATAAGTATAACGTCTTAACATATCTAAAGCCGGGCATAAACAAAAAGTGGTATCCGGGTATCAAATGCTCATCATCAACATATCTAACCCAACAACTCATAGCCTGTAGGCCACCAGCTTGGATCTGAGAACCAAGCATAAAACACCAAAAACTCTGTCCAAAAAAAGAAACAACCAAAAAAATGAACGCCGTTGAGCTATGCCCTTTCTAAATGCCAAACAATCCGGGTTTTCCGGTCCTCAGTGACCTTCTTGCATCAAATGATGACGCGGTCTAAGCATAAGCAAGAGTCGTCAGCTGTCGCTTTTAGTCCCAAGGCTTCGATACGATGTACCGATTTATATGTGTAAGAAACATAGGGATAACATCAAGACAAAGTATATACTCGTCTTAGTGCCAACAGAAGCAAGTCGGAGTCGAATGAGACCCAGGACTAGTACCAGGTGTTCTTTGGGTCGAGGTTGTAGAGAATCCTGCACTTGCGCGTCTGGCACATTTTCCCACGATCGAGAGTCTTGAACCTCGGGCCATCGGGGCCTGTGACGTAGTGATATTGGCCAAAGAAGCGCCACTGACGGGGGTCAGCGAGAGAATATACCTCATCGCCCCAGCGACCACGGAAATGGAACCAAGAGGTTGGCGCATGTGGGTTCGAGGCTGCGGGAACAAGGCTCTGAGGTTCGTGTATATCCTCTGGGTCGTGATTGTACTCCTTCGTGGAGTCATAATGGTACGCGTAGTTGTTCAGAGAAGGATCCCAAAGAGGACCCTTGTCTGTGATATCCTTGAGAAGCTTGAATGGAAGGATATACGCATGAGTGCCAGGTAAAGCGTACATCGCGTGGGAGCCCACAGCCGAGTAGATGACAGGGCGCTCGCCACGCTTTTCAACAGCTTCAAAGGCATACGCCTGTCCACCCTCGTGCTCTGAGAAGAATACACCGCGGGGGGTGCCGTTCTCAAAGCGCATCATGCAGTGTTCCCAATCACCTACATGGTTGCCAAAGCGGATGTTTAGAACAGTCTGGCCAAGGTTGTATGAATAAAAGAAGAACCAGAAGGCGTCAACGATGCCAGATCCCTTGTCAACAACCACGAGTACAGCTGGGGCACTCGAGTAGCCATTGGAGTCAGGTTTGTGGCCGCTAGATTCAGAACGACGACGGCTCTGAGACTTGCGGTTCCTGGGGTCGGAGATCCTGTGGACAGGGCGGGACTTGTCGACATCATACCAGGTGGTTGGCTCTCGAAGCTCGGGTCGTCCTCCAGGATTTCCTACTGGGGTATGGCTTTCGTCGTCGCCTTGTCCGTCATCGGTTGGCTTATTGTAATGCGAATGTAGCCAGTTGGGGCGCTCCTCAACGTCGTCGTCACTTCGAAGGACAACATTTCTGCCATGTTTATTCAACTCGTGCAAATTGTGCAGAGTCCACTTCTCGGTTGAGTTGATCGGCTCGTCATCGACGTACGCAGTCATGTGCTCGACGTGCTGACGGATATCTGAGGGCCAAAACTCTTCACCAGAGTAAAGATGAACCAATGGCGCATGCTTCGTGACATAGTCGGGAACATGGCGGAGAATCCTGCGACGCTGGTTGATATTTCGCTTGTGATCTTGGCGGGGAATCTCTTCGGGCTCCCAAGTTAGAGAGCGGCGCTTTAGCTCTCCCCATTCAGGTTCGTCGACCTCGTTGTCTCCTCTAGAGGCAGGATCTTTTCGCAAGTGGTGCAGTCCGCATACACTCATCCAGCGACAGGCCTGGCGGTCCAAAAAGTAGGGGCTGCTGTTTACCCAACGTCGGTCTTGTGCGCGCCTCTCAGGGCCCTTATCCGTAGGGTCTAAGACACGGGGAAGCAGCCATGCGCCGAAAGAGATAACCAGCATGAAAGCTAGCAAGATGGTGAAGCGGCGTATCCAATACATAGTTTCGGCAGTGATGCAGCAATTGAAGCTGATAGAGTTTCGAGTATCCAATGTAGTGAGGAGCAATATTGGACGAGGTCGGCGGGACGGCCGGCGCGTCGAGAGTGTAAGCGAGTAAGAGGAGGATAAGACAAGATAGGCCGGCTATAGGAGCATCATCAGACAACGAGAGAAGTACGACGCCGCTCGCAGCATGTCGTTTGGAACAGGGTGTTGAAGGCCTAATTAGGTTTGGAGAATAGAGAAGAAAGAAAGAAAGAAAGAAAGAAGGACGACATAGTATCCGCTATTAGAACAAGAAAGAAGCGCGCCCATGGAGCACGCGGCAGGATACATAGTTTGGTAGTTGGACGGGAAAGGTATGGATTGGCGGGCTGGCTGGTGAGACGCAACTGAGTGGAGGTTGGTGGGGATGCAGGAACAGCACGTAGCATGTACCTACAGCAGGGCATTCCCTAAGGTATTGTACCATTCTAGGTACGTCGATCATACACTAGGTACCTTACCTATCCAAGGTAGACACAGTCGAAGCGAGTGGCTTCTATTTCTTGTTTCCCTGGTTCTATTCTAAACTTTAATCTTCTACAAGTCCTCTTACCGCCGAGCTGAGACGAATAAGAAACGGATTGGCCGCCAATGCCCTCGTAGGCCTCGAAACGTTTTAGCGTTAGGACCTAGGACCTAGAACCCCTCTTCTTACGACAGGCCGACAGGCTTCCCCTCCTGTCGGGAGCCTCCATCTGGACCGACTGGCCTGAAGATCCCGTAGCCGGTACCTCGCAGCTCTGTCTCTTAACCGAGCATGGTCAAGTACCGAGTACTCGTTTCGAATCTGACCGAAAGACAAGACGTCCCCAGCCTTCGAGATCCTGTTTACCAGGGCACCCCCCGAGTAATCCCCAGCTTACCTTACTGTACGAGTACGACGGCTTAACTAGTCCTCTGCCTTTCTCGTGACCACTGCAAAGATAAACAGCTGTCACCTCCAGCCTAAATACTTGAATCATATGTCCCTACTTATCCTTCCCAACAAATGTCCGTTTATAGCAAAGAATGCATATCTCCGGTAGAAAGGTGGGGGAATAAGTGCTGGGTGACATGATCAGTCTGTCTCCGCGAGTCACGAAGTATTATGCTTCAGTACAGCGGTCAACGTAGGACTGGACGTTGAATTTCGGCTTATTCCGTACAAATGCGAAAATTCGAGAGAACTACCCAGTGTTGGGTGGATGGATAGTCACTCAACTCACGAGACTCGCCCACGAGCTCGTGTAACTGGCTATGACTGTTTGATCTCTTGATGCATGTGCATGTTTGAGCAGCTTAACAAATATTGTATCTGCTACTTTCTGCACCGATAAATCCTAGTCCTGTGTACATGCAATACACAGCCACCCTTCTTTAGAGGTACCGGCTGCATCCTCCGTTCTAGGCTGCAGAATAGTGATGATGTTTTGGTTGGCCTGGACCTACAGGGTAGGGATCATGGGAATATCCTCTTATTCCATCACAGCCTCCTGGATGAAATTCTCTGTCTCGTCCATTTCGAGCACATAAGGCTGGCAGAATGAATGCCGCATCTTGACCAATAACAGTCTCGTCGTAAAGCTCGTGGGATCCGACAACTAAAAATCACCCTTCCAGCCTTACCATATGCACACCTTGTGCGATTGGTGTTCAATTTCTGTTTCATAGCCCATGGCCATTTATGTATTTTAGGGCATGCCAAACAACCGAGTCGTTGAAGCGTAATCATATTAATGAAAATCATATTCATTGCGGGCGAGAGTGCGCCACGGGTATCATAATCTCATGCGCCAAAGCCAACGTCGTGCCCACATCTTCCTGCTTTAACAACCCCCGAATATATCATGAGAAATATCCAGACATTCTACAGCGGTGTGTTTAGCGAATGCCCTGAAAGCTCACCATTCAGTCTGCCATTGACATATCTTCATCTTCATCGTCATCTGTGTCGCTTCGGATATCGTTGTCCTCATCCTGATCCATGTCTTCATCCTCCCTCCCATAGAGGTCGTTCCATCTACTTGGCGTAGGAGTCGAGAGAGTTCCTTCATGTGCAGGGCTCTCCAAACCTCTTGTTGCTGAGGGTGTTGGAGCAATCGAGTCTTCCACTGAGCCACGGCCGCGGCCACGCCCGGCTCGGAGTCTGGGTCGTCCACCCCTCCGCCCACTTGCACGGCGCTGGCGCTTCGGGATAACCTCCTCTCCATCTTCGTTCAGTAATCTCCTCCTTCGCCGCGGCTTGTAGTCGGGGTCTCGGTTGTCCTTGAAATCCTTACCCTCGCCATCTTTCGCCCATACGGTGACCTGACCTGTCTCGCCCATCCTCTTCTTGAGTGCCATCAAATTTTCCTGAAACCGGGTCTGCTGAGCTCGTTCTCCCGACCTATCCTTTCCTACAGGAATTCGAATGTTCCATTCCTCCCTGATGGCGGCCAGCGGGTCTTCTCTAATGACCTTGGGTTTAACTATACTCTCCGAAGTTGAGATTCTCGACGCACAGGCACCGAGAAAATCCACATTCCCGTCCAAATGGCGCAAGGCAGGCAAAGGATGCTCGCTGTCGCGCGGTGCAAATATGGCTTCCGTACCAATGATCTCTGCCCATGAACCCTCAAAAACACGCCCTTTGTATGATATAATCGGAGTTCGCGAATGCAGCTCCAGTATCTGAATGTCTTCGGTCTCATCGCGGGCCTTGTTTCCGTCGTCTCTTGCGTCGTCCACTGTATCACCCCTGTCCACCCCTTTGCCTTTGTCATTACTCAGCGCCGGGTCGATCTCAGGCTCATCATCGTCGGCCTCGGGTTCAGGTAGTGGCTCATTGTCGTTTTCATCGTCATTGTCATCCCCGGCATGGATGCTTCTCAAACTAGGGTTATGGTCGAGCCAATTTTTGTAATATCCGCCTCGGCTGTGGTGAGGTGCTCTCGATTGTCGGTCTTTGAACTCGGGATATGAAAGATCGAGTGTCAGATAGTAGGTCTAGACAAAAGAGTCAGCTAATTGCGCACGACAAATGCTTGTGAATTGGAGCTTGGTAGTAATACCTCGGTTTCAGTGGCAGAGTACTCATACTCCCACTCTTGTTGATCATCTCGTCCGAGCTGTTCCTCAACGTTGAGGATTGCCGGCGCATCAGCCAGTCTCGCCTCGTCCAGCGAGGATGTCATATTATCTGCAGAGTAGAACCGTTGCTATTCAAGCTTGAGACAAAAAAAGTAAAGACATAAAAGGGTCCTCGAAGGAAAAGCTCGTTCTTTTGCATATATAATCCTTTGAGACGAGGGAGGACAAAGAAGGCTAAAAGGCCGATTGCTTTGTTGACATGGAAGCTAAAGATTGTCGCGAAACTTTTAGATGGAGGCGCGCAGCAACGACTCAACCAAAAGCTACATACAGGTACTTGCCAATTAGAGGACGCTCCAGGGTCTGGAAGTCGGTCAAAGGCGGCACTTGCTGAAAAAAGTCCAGAGTTGCAGGGATCAGGCGGGGCAGCTTCTGTGACTCGCGACTGCCCCGCTATCGCTGTTGACCAGCCTTTGACTAGAGACTCATTGGATTTGAACTCAGTCATATCTTGTCAATATCAAGACACCACGTAAGTTGTTGACTCACCTATCATGTAGACCAACTTCTCATCTTACTTATTAGTTTCTAGCACCAATCTACTTCTTACGGAAGCAGCCATCTAGTCGATATACTCCCATCTTGATCTCATCTGTGTCATCATATCTAGGGCAAGATGCCCACTGTTCACCTATTAGACTATGTTGCCGGCAACGTCAGAAGCCTGGTAAACGCCATTGAGAAGTCTGGATACGAAGTTGAATGGGTTCGATCACCAGAGGAAGTTCCCAAGGCAGAGGTTCGGCGAGACTCCGTTCTATCATCTCATCCATCATAACTAATGCATTTTAGAAACTCATCCTCCCCGGTGTCGGCCACTTCGGTCATTGTCTGTCCCAACTTTCCCAAGCCGGCTATCTTGAGCCTATTAGAAAACACATCTCCGATGGGAAGCCCTTCTTCGGTGTTTGTGTCGGCCTGCAAGCTCTCTTCCAGGGCTCCGTTGAAGATCCCGACGTCCCCGGCCTCGGAGTGGTCCCAGCCGCTCTGGACCGATTCCAAGACTCAAGTAAATCCGTACCTCACATTGGATGGAACAACGCTTTCACAAGTGGACTAGCTATGTACGATCTCCAACCGGAGTCAAAGTACTACTATGTTCACTCTTACAAGTGCCCCTACAAGCCCGGTGAGCTCGAGTCTCAAGGATGGACTGTCGCTACTGGAACATACGGCACCGAGACTTTTGTGGGTGCCATTGCTAAGGGAAACATCTACGCAACTCAATTCCACCCAGAGAAGTCTGGTGCCGCCGGTTTGAAGACACTCCGTGCTTTCCTTACAGGTGAAGGTTTGAAGAACCTGGGTACTGTTGTTGACGAGACTGTCGCAAATGGCCCTGTCCAGTTTGAGGACAGCCTAACACGACGAGTCATCGCCTGCCTCGACGTACGGACAAATGACCAAGGCGACCTGGTTGTTACAAAGGGTGACCAGTATGATGTTCGTGAGAAAGGTGACGATCGCAACGTGCGTAACCTCGGCAAGCCTGTTGAGATGGCCAAGCGATACTACGAATCTGGCGCCGACGAGGTGACCTTTCTCAACATCACTTCCTTCCGGGACTGCCCAATTGCCGATCTTCCCATGCTCGAGATCCTTCGCCAGACCTCTCGCACCGTCTTTGTGCCTCTGACCATCGGTGGTGGCATCCGTGATACCGTGGACACAGATGGCACAAAGGTGTCGGCCCTCGAGATTGCTACCATGTACTTCAAGTCTGGTGCTGACAAGGTCTCAATCGGCTCCGATGCTGTCCTTGCTGCCGAAGAGTACTACTCTCTTGGTCGTAAGCTTTTCGGCAACACCGCCATCGAGCAGATTTCGCGCGCCTATGGCAACCAGGCTGTCGTGGTGAGCATCGATCCTAAGCGCGTCTACGTCCCCAAGCCTGATGCCACTCGACACAACATTATCAAGACACAATTCCCCGGCCCCAAGGGTGAGGAGTACTGCTGGTACGCCTGCACCATCAAAGGTGGTCGTGAGACTCGTGACATGGATGTTGTTGAACTTGTACAGGCCGTCGAAGCGATGGGAGCTGGAGAGATCCTCCTTAACTGCATTGACAAGGACGGCACCAATAGCGGCTTCGACCACGAGCTCATCAACCAGACTAAGGGGGCCATCAAGATCCCCGTCATTGCCTCAAGCGGTGCTGGCAACCCGGGCCACTTCCAGGAGGTATTTGAGAAGACTACCACAGATGCCGCTCTGGGTGCCGGCATGTTCCATCGCGGCGAGTACACTGTCAAGCAGGTCAAGGACTATCTACAAGAAAAGGGTCTCAAGGTGAGACAGTTCGAGGAGGGCTTCTGAGTCAGTGATTAAATAGATTAAATGGAACAATGTTATAGACAGTACTTTGCAGATTTATAAACAATTGCTTTGGTATTATCTCAACTAGCAAGCATGTACTAAGTAGAAAGTTATCGCCATGAAAGCTATAACACAGAGACACCTATGCGCTCCAGCACCTCGAATTTATCATCAAAGAAAGAATCATCAAAGAAACGGATGCGCCAGAAGCCCGGGGGCTGTTGAACTTTTCTGCAACTCAACGTCCGATGCTACCAGACTTCTCCAAAAAATAGCAGAGCAAATTGCCGAGCGAGCCTCCAGAATAAATGTTGGCAAACACCAACGAACGAAAATGACATAAAGAGAGACCAAGGAAAACACATCCACTCCCTAACTCCACAAAAGACGGAAGAGAGATGGTACCTATAGCTCCATACCCATCAACATCCACTTCTTGCTCGTAACATCAAGATCGTGAGCCCAATGATCCAGGGTAATCATGTCGAAGCCAACCCATTGAAGGCTCTTGGACAGAGAGTGAGCATCATCCGCAGGGATGCGCCTATCAATGCAAGTGACAATGTGAGCACAGTCCAGAGGACCGTCAGCCAGTTCGATAAGGGCCATAAGACTAGGAATCACGTTAGCAATCAGAACAAAAAGTCGGGGGCAATGATAACATACGCCTTTTTCAGGTCTCGGCCAAGGACGCCTTCAATGTCAAAGAATACAAAGAGGGACTTCTCCTCTCCGTCATCAGCAACAAAGGCGCGGAAGCTCGCACCGCCGGCATAGTCCCACATCTCCAGCCAAGCAGTAATGTCGTAGCCAGATAGCTTGTCATCGGTAACATGCTTGAAGTGTTCGGGAAGCCGGTCATCGGACGGCGGCGTTGGTAAATAAGCACCAGACAGGCCGGAGCCATTCATCGACGAATTCCTCTCACCGTGGAAAGTCGTCTTCATGGACTCACAGAAGAATCTCTCACATTCTTCCCTGATCGAGAGTGCTGCCCCCCCTCGTCGGCCCAGGCGCCGGCCTGGGATCTCGCGCTTCTTGCTCTTGGGCAGAAGGGCGAGCTCGTTGGACGAGGTTAATGCGGCGAGGGGGGGGCTTGTTGGAGGGGAAGGTAGTCCTGAGGAAGGGACCTCAGGAATACCACTCGGCCCCTGCAAAAGAATTAGCATCGTGGTGTAAAGTATTGAAGAGTGACGACGACGTACCTGCAACCCCGGTAGTGCAGTAGTGGAGGCCCTTGAGGCTGGCGGCAGAGTCGACGAGATAGCAAGAGGCAAGGACATTGACCTTCTGGGCAACGGCCTCACCGTAATTACTACTGTAATTCAAATTTTGATTATTCATTGGCGCCATTGCTGATGATGTTTCCTGGGTATCGACTAAAGTAGTAATAGGTGATAAGGTGGCCGAGGTTAGGAATCGACGGAGGTTGGTGATAGTGTTTGAGTTGAGGTGACTCAGTAAAAATCCTTTTGAAGAGTTTTCTGTGTTGTTTCGGGGCAAGGCGAGACGGTGGACACAAGTATGTGCGACGTGCGATAACGTTCGCGATTGCGTGTGAAGCTGGAGAGGAATGTCTTGGGCAGATGAGTGTAGAAGTAAGGTTTTGGGCAGCGGTGAGAATAAGAGGATGTGTCAGGCTTGAAAAAGGGAAGGAGGAACCCAGGAATTTGGTGACCTCGGGGCGCTCGGGGCGGAAGGAATGGTGCATTCAGCGGGCGCTAGGACCTTCGGTGGAACCCCTCACCTGAGGCTCTGGAATTTTGTGCACCACAGTGGAGGCAGTGATTGCCACTGCTGCAGCTGGGGTAACAGAGGGCAAGTACAGTGCGACCATCCAACCTTGGCAAACGCTGTCCTCAGCCCGGCCAGTAGCGGAAAGAATAACTCGGTCAGGCCTTGCACATGTCATATCATAGCAGAGCAGGATATCGTCATTCGTAAGATTTACGCCACAAACCTGGTAATGATCCTAAGGCCAGACACTGTTCAAGATTTCACTCTCAGTTCCTGATGATCATAAATAAGAGTTCCAACTCATTCTGAACAAAGATGAATCATATTTATCAGGGCAGCCAAGCATTCTTTCAACCATCTAGCTAGCGTACGCTTTCGCACTAACGCGAACGCCTCCACAGCCATCCATGCCACGCGCAGCACATGGCTAAGCCTACTGGTGGAGGGTTATCAAGGCCGCTAACTGGCGATAAAGTGACAATGATGATATTCTGAACTAAGACCAGTAAATAACCGCAGGCTTATCTACATATTGTGCGTTTGTGTATTGCCTCTAATTCGTGGTTGGATAGTCCCTTTGTTAAATGCAACGTTTTCAAGACTGTCTCACACAGACTTTAAACGAATGTGTCAGCCACTCATGCCCGAAGGGTCTAGAATTATCTGCACTCATCCTGTAAGAAGACGCTTTCTCGGGTTTACATGTCGATCTTCTCGCTATGATACGGTATAGAACTACTGTATGGAGTTCTTGATGTCCCCATGTTGTGCCACAGTATTGGCACGGCGCTCATTGATATGTTGCGATGGCATTTCCAGTTGGTTTTGTCCGCAATTGCATGATAAAAAGCCGTCACAGCGTTTGTATGACAAACCAGTAACCCAGTCAATCTGGGGCAAAACTCCACCTCATATCCATATCACCTGATGTGGGTGCATAATCATGATCATTTTTAACCTAATCTGATTTGTTATCCAATCCCCATGGTCCTGCTTAGAATCGCCTGCTTGGGCATAAACAATGCAATGCGATTTACTAGGCGGTATTCTCGGACTGTTCGTCTGCCCCAGGCTAAAAGTGAGGCCCCCGTCGTGTAAGTTGATTGGTGGATATGCCACATTCTTATGGTGCCACTCCATGCCCAACCCCGCGTTTTGCTTCCATCCGGGACGTACATCCGGACCGACACCATCACCAAAACATCCATGTCTGGCGGCCGTTGTGCTGCAGCCAGAAACACGATCAACAGGCCAGATACTCAATCCGACTTCTGGCCTTAGCTGCGGCTGGCCGTATCCCAATCCTCACGAGACCAAATATTTGTGGAGATAAGACGCGACTATCCCAACTATGCATAGCACAGCAACGCCTTTAGGCTGGGACTGGGACGCAAGCAATGAAGCTATCATCATCAGTTGGGATAGCTCAATTTGACTACATGACTCAGTAGCTCCTGTACTAATATCATGCATGCATGGACCTTCCCCTACGCCTAGGCACTTACTTGTGTCACCATCTACCTAGTCTATGTCATTCATTCGTCAGTACTATTCGTAAATATTCAGTTGAGTCAAGGGTGCGGTTCGTAAGTTCAGCTGATTCAGAACAATCACCATGGCTGGTTCAAAAGAACGAATCATTGCCAAACCATAGGCAGGACAAAATAGTCTATCAACCAACCAAACCCGACATTATTATACTATCATACAATATACTCCACATCTCCCATATCACATATGTATTATCCTAAACATCTTTGTATTCCAATGCAACTTCTATTCTCATACCATCATGCATGTCGTGCGCTGAGGCTCGCAAATGCATCTGGACTATGCCGGCCATTCGTCCAAGCAAGGTCCAGACCGAGATTCATGCTCTCTCTGCTCCTTGCAGCAAATGGGTCCGACGTGGTTGTAGCATTCGTGTTGACAACAGCGCCAGCAGGAGATGCGTTGCTCATAAATGGGTTCGTACTAGGTGAGAGTTGTTGAGGAATGCTGTGGTTATGTTGCACAGGAGCCATGGGTGTTTGCATGACTTGGTTTTCGGGGATGGTTGATGGCTGATGAGATTGCATGGCCTGCATTGACTGCTGTGGCTGTGTCGACTGACCAGCTGGCTGTTGTGGAGCCATTTGTGGATAGTTATTGAAAAGAGCCATAATCGAGGCATTGTCTGGCCTTTGAGGTTGATAAAATTGCTGCTGCTGTAGCATTTGCTGTTGCTGCATTTGCGGTTGCTGCCCATAGAATTGCTGACTGGGCTGCTGTTGAAAGAATGGGTTATGGCTCGCTTGAGGCTGGTTCTGGAATTGCTGAGTAGCCTGCTGCTGGCCAAATGTTTGTTGTCCCATTTGTCCTACTGGTTGACCAGCGTTTGCGAAAAACGGGTTCGTCGCGGTTTCAGGAGGGCTCAAAGGCGCAGGGCTCTGATACACGGCAGAGCCCTGGTATACAGACGGGCTCTGGAATGAAGTTTGAGTTTGCTCTGGTATCTGACCGAGGCTCGGCGAGGCAATTCGAGTCGGAGACCGTGCGAAGGGGTTGTATCCTGCCGCCGCTTGGTTTGCGTTGGCTGGTGGGTTAGGGTTGGGTGCCTGCTGTGGTTGCTGCTGAGCTGTGGCCGCAGGATTCGAGAAGAAAGGATTATATCCCGTCGACTGTGTTTGAAGAGGCTGAGGATACGTCATGTTGTTACTGAATCCTAGGGATAAAAAACCGCTCGGGGTAGTGGGTGCCGAAGGGGCCACTTGTTGAAATCCTGCCGACTGCTGCGCTGGTTGCGGCGCAGGTCCTCCAGTATGATGAGGAAACAAAGGTTGTTGGGGAGAGAGCGACATGTTTTGGAATGCCTGGCTGAACGCATCGGTCGGTTGTTGTTGCTGAGCAGCAGGTACACCGAATGGGTTTGTCTGGCCGTATGGATTTCGGTTCTGTAGACTTCCCGTCGATTGAGCTGTCTGTGGCTGAGCTGTAGTCAAATTATCAAAGGGGTTTGTTGAGGCACTCGACGGGGTAGTCGGACGATCCGTGGCTGAACGAGAGGGAACGCTGAGACCTGCACCGAGTCCTAACCCGCCAGAGCTTGGTGTCAATGGCGTCAAAGATCTCGATGTACGTAGAGTCTGTTCTCGAGGCGATGGTGTGGGAAGAGGTGAGGGACGACCACTACCTTCACCCAAACGCACCAGAGTTTCAATGGCCCGCTCAATGTTTCCATTGACTCCCTTCAGCACCAGAGCGTTCCGCTTAGCATCGTGAAAACCCATATCTTGTAGTCTTGCTATCTTTTGCTCCATCTCGTCCGGTTGATCGAGATCTAGGGTGGCTCCGAAAACTTTAGACGGCTTGTTGGGCGGTCTTGGGGATTCGGTACGTGCAGCCTGCGCAGCCGCTATTGTTCTGGCCTCCTTCTTCGATTTCGATGACAAAGGGAAGATTGACGAAGCTGATCGGAACCCAAACTTGGTAGAGTTCTTGGGCGGCAATGGTGGAGGCGTTCCCTCGCCTATGTGAGGAGACTTGGGCTTTCCAGTTCCGCTAACGGTATTGTTCATGTATTTCTGCCGAATGAATCGTTCCATTGCAGAATCGGCTTCGTCGGCGTCGACAGGGACCGGTGGTCTGCGATGTTCGGGGTTGTAGATGTTGTTTGATGTCACATTTCCGACTTTTCGCATATTCTATAAATCATAAGCTAGGCTGTTATACTTTGCGTTGCTGAGCTGTTTTTGTCGCTTACATCGACTTGTTCGTTGGACCAACTGTCCATACTCAAAGATTTGACTTTGGAAATGTGTGTACCCAACTTTCGATGAATCGCAGCACATCTCATACATAGGAAAACGCCCAACTATAATAAACATTAGTTTCATGCAATAGTTGGGTTACGGTGGGAGCACGTACACTCCATGATGCCCAGGCTGAAGACGAGAGGTCATGTTAGCAAATATCCAACTACATATTGCATATCAGGCCCAATATGAGCTTTATTGCATGTCTGAAGCATACCTGGGTTACGCGCGTGGCAATCGGCGCACATGTCATTGCCTGGGACATTATGCACAAGTTCTTGCAGAGCCTTTTCATTCCGCGCCTGCTGGCGCTTGCTCAGCATACCCGACATGACGGCGGGGTTCAAAAGATGAAGTTCCCAAGAGCCTTGACAAGTACAGTATCAGCGCGACTCGGGTCGCAGTGTAACCGTGTCGGGTCCTTCACAGGGTCGCGCTGAAAGGCTCGCGCAAGACAAAGGTCGGCGATCGGAAGCTGGAATACGGAGGCCGCAGACCCGGGGGTTGTCGTCGAAGGAAGGCGAAAAGAAGCAAAGAATTAAGATGATGCAATGCAAACGGGAAAAGCAATTATAGGTACACGTAGCAACAATGCAGAGGTACGAAAGGAGAGACAAAGAATATGCGGTTCGGTCGTTGATAGGACTGAAAAGAAGAAGAAGAAAAGCCCAAGGAGATGGAAAGACTAAGGTAAGTTAACCTGGACGGTACCTCTTGCGCTGAGGTGTGTGTACGATTCAGGTCCAAGCGGTAGAGAGCGGGTGCAAGTGCAAGTGCGGATGCGGGTAAATGAGCAACGAGCGGGATGCACTTGCCACTCTCTGGCGCTGCGTTTTACTGAGTTTACAGGTAGAATTTCGATCATCAGATGGGCAAGTCAACTACCGTTCATAAGCAGAAAGGGGGAATGGAAACTCCAGCTCGATCGATTATCCATATATGGGCAAAGGAAATTTTATTATTAGTGGAAGCCCAGTGATAAACCCCTGGGCTGGCGTTCAGACGGGATTCCTCGTCCCCTAAGCCACGGTGGAGTTCCATCTCGCTGTCCGCTTAGATCCACAGGTCACTTAAGGTAAGGTCGTCTATCCCAACTTGGTCTAGACACGGGCTCACCTGGCCCATCCACCAGTAGAAGCGTCTCGATGGTCTTGGCTGCTTGGCTTCGACGACGGCGTCAGGGGCAGGTCGCGTGGGTGAGACAGGGTTGAGGTGACGAACCGTTGTTGGTAGAAGGCAAGGCGAATCTGGAGGGTCATTGGGGCTGACTATACAGTCAATGATTGTATTCCTCGGTAATTAATTGTCATCTGTTGATAAGATAGTTCGATGGAAATGAACCTTATCAAAGGACCATTGCCCAACTGGCTCCTTGCTACAGTAAATGAAAACATCAGCTTTGTTTAGTAGGTGGCGAGCCCAATTACTATTCCGACATCCAACTTTAACATTCCTCAATATGTCTGGGAATACTCCACAACCAAACTTTAGGTACTAGGTAGTAGGTATAGTTGGGTTTTCTACATATCATCTTATTATGTGTTCTGTTTGCGTATCATAGCACGGACGTACGGCCAGTTAAGCAAGCAGCTTATGCAAACCTACTCACGGAAGCGCTCATGCAAATGATTGCCAAAGTACACATAATTCCTCACATATTCAGAGATGACCGACGGTAGGCACACATTGATTACTTCTCAAGGGTAGTGTATCGACTTATATTTTTGAGTGCCGGCTTCCGGGTAGCACCCATCGATGTGAAGCTGGGTCCATCTATACAAGTCACCCGTAAATACCTTAGGTAGGTATTCTCCAACCCACAGTAATTCGGGTTGTTCGGCAACATACGAGTGAGTTAGGCAGTGTCCGAGGTAACGGTCATGGATGTTTAGATCCATTCCAATCGACCCGACTCAATTCTTTTTTTGGACCATGAACCTCACTCCCGAGACAAAATGCAAATTAGGACGAGATTTATAAGTGTGCTGATTCGAGTGGCAGCAAACATTTAGCTGTTGAAGATGGTAGTTAAAGTCCACAACCTTCGGTATAGTCCGATATAGCCCAGTAGCTTGAAGAATTGCTATCTTGAAAGTGCTCGTTGGTTACATCACTTAAGTGGACATGAGGCTCGGCACAACGTCATATCATAAGCATAACTACTTAACTTTAAGGTAGTAGAGGTAGAGAACTTGATCCGAGGAATTCGTAAGTAACTCTAAGATTTTCGTATTTAGCCAGATAGCACCCTTCTTCACCAACATCCATTCCTTTCAGCGCTATTTGATCGTCCTCCACTAGCATTCAAAGTTGTGTTAATTCTTCCAGCCTCCAGCCACCTCCATCATCATCCCCTGTCAGGGTTCTTTATCCCCAACCTCCGCTCACCTGGCTCGTCCCAACCACTCAGTCCTCGAATTGTCAACTTGAAACGACAAAGAACCTCGCAATAGTCTCAATTCTGTGCCAGATACCCTGAAAAGGACAGGGTCTGTGGCTTTTGGTGGCGGTGGTGGCTGTACAAACCCTGTTTCCAACGTCAGCGTTACCCCTCCAGGCCCTTGTTTGGCCCAATACAGAGCCCAGCACCACGACTACACAAACACTAGCTTAGCCGTTTGGTAGCTGCCTCGTGCTTTGCGCTGTACACGTATAGCCCACGTACACGGATACTCCTCCAGGATTCGAGGCGAGACTCTTGGCTTCTGCACCTGCGAGTAGAGCCAGACGTAAGGAGGAGTTGTCAGCCACCCCCTGCAACAAAATCCAATCCCACTTACTCTCGAAACCTGTCTTTATCAACATCAAGAACCGACTACCAAGCCGCCCTCCCCGAACCTCCGAAAAACCCAATATCGATACTATTGAGCGAGTCGGCATGGTCCTCTACTAAAGACCGTAACCCCGTCCCATAAATTCGCTTACCGAGCTACCCGACGGCTCTTTAAAGCGTTTACCTCCACTCAAATACGGAACCCCTCGAACCCTGCGCGAGGGATACAGCGACTCAATATCGCACAAAATGGCGGGCATTGAGCAGCTTGAGGTTCACAGCAAGGTATGTGACCAACTCCTGTCCGTATGACGGATGCCGCGCCAGGCGCCTGATACGAAAATGGACTTGGACTCTAGCTAACACCCACCAGTCGTACATCGTCCGCTGGGTCAAAGTCGACGAAGGCAACACGCTATCATGGAGCGTACAACCTCACAAAAAGTCCATGTACGCATTTGCTCCTTCGCGCCAATCCCCCTAGGCGCTGAGCCGCAATATATACTAACACGATACAGCAATTTTGGCCTTGTCAAACATCCCGGTAGCGGTGCTACTACCTTTGCGTCCTCAACAGCTGAAGATTTGAATAATGGAGCCGAAGAAACAGGTGGCACCTCAGACGGCAAGACAAGCCGCTTTTCTAAGAAGGAAATCAACGCACAAGAACTGCTCAAGAGTAAAGGATTCATCCCTATCAAGTGGATTGGCAAATGCGAAGCGGACAAAGTGTCAATCGGCACATACGAAGTCAAACATGACCAAAGTGGAATGTATGGCCTCGTGTTCGACAACACATTCTCGAAACAGACATCCAAGACGGCAACTTTTGTGGTTATGACCTATCCCACGGGGGCACCACCCCAGACCTCGTCCCACTTACCAAATCTTCAGGCACCTAAGGCTGGAACTAGCCAAACGAGCCTTGGACGACACAGCAGCCCCAAGCTTGATGGGGTTGCATCTGCCTCGCTTGATAGTCTTCACAGTCACAACGCAGCGGGCAATGCGGCCTCTGTCTCAGGCCGGAGTGAAGGCGGTTCAAGTAATTACCATACAGGAGTCCTGCATAAGAGACGACGCAAGAAGGGACAAGGCTACGCACGTCGGTTCTTCTCCCTTGACTACTCTACATGCACGTTGTCATACTATTACAATCCCAAGTCATCTGCTCTCCGAGGTGCCATTCCTCTGAGCTTGGCTGCCATTGCTGCAGATGAACGACGAAGAGAAATCAGTATTGACTCGGGTGCCGAGGTCTGGCACCTAAGAGCCCCCAACGACAAGGAATTCCAAGAATGGGCCCACGCATTAGAAAAGGCAAGCCGTGTTGCGAGGGGACTGGAAACCCTGAATCTCCCCAAAAAGAATGAACTCAACATCAATACACGCCAACTACAGCCCATTCACCAATCTTCCCCACAAGAGGATAGAGAATGGGAACAAGTCGAGTCCTTGGTTAGTCGCGTTGTTGGAACACGCGATGCGCTTCGGCGTCTGACGCGGGAGGTTACAGCTCAGGCAAAACCACCACCAGTAACCAGCCCTCAATATCTTTCACCCGGATCTGCGACGAGTGCTATCGATGACAATGACACATACTTTACTCCTCCTCCTCAGGCTGGAGAGAGACGCTCTTTCTGGCGACGAAAGTCGAACACTCCTGCAATATCCCCTGCGACACTGGGAGCAGCAACAGCTTTGGCAGTTCCCGCACCAGGTGGTGTTACAACAACCATATCAGCCACTATGCCAAATCATTCACGAAGACAATCCAAGGGTCTCATTCGAGAGGAGAAGTCGCTACAGGATCATTGCCAATCACTTCTAACCGACCTTGACTCAGTTGTGTCAGAGTTCACCAGCCTTATCAACAATAGTAAACGCCGCCGTTTGCCGGTGCCCTTGTCAGCGGGTGGCATGTCAAGGAAGAGTATAGATACCGTCTCAACAGCTGACGAGTTCTTTGATGCCGAGGATGCCAACTCTGCCGTTCTCAAAATTGATGGTAGTGAAGACGAGGCTTCACGCTCAGACGAGGAAGAGGAAGAGGATGAAGAAGATTCCTTCCGGGACAACTCCTCCGTATCTTCTATAGGAGAGAACGACACTGCGAACTTTGATGATGCTACTCACCTTTTCCCTGTAAAACCCAAGAGCCTCACGCCTCTCCCTATTGAGCAAGCTGTTGCGAGAAGATCGACTATACCACCCGCGGCAGCAGCAGCTCCTAGCCTGATCGCATTCTTCCGAAAAAACGTGGGCAAAGATTTCAGCACGATCAGCATGCCCGTTACCGCGAACGAACCCTCCTCGATGTGTCAGAAGGTTGCGGAGCAGTTGGAGTACGCACAACTACTAAACCAAGCGGCGAAGCAGTCTTCTCCTACAGACAGACTACTGTTTGTATCAGCATTTGCAGTCTCGCAGTTTAGCAGCGGACGAGCCAAGGAGCGCGCTATCCGAAAGCCTTTCACCCCTCTGCTTGGCGAAACCTTTGAACTTGTCCGAAGCGACAAGGAGGTCCCTGGAGGGTTTAGGTTGTTGGTAGAGAAGGTCCAGCACCGTCCTCTTCTCCTGGCGATGCAGGCAGACTCAGCCAACTGGTCTTTCTCTCAATCGCCCGCACCCGGCCAAAAGTTCTGGGGTAAAAGTGCTGAGATCACAACGGACGGTCGTGTGCGAATCACGCTGCGTCTGTCTAACGGCTCCGAGGAGCGGTACTCATGGAACATTGCCACCATGTTCCTACGCAACGTGGTGATGGGCGAGAAGTACGTCGAGCCCGTGGGCACAATGCATGTTGTCAACGACAGCACTAGTCACAAGGCTGCGGTTGAGTTCAAGAGCAAGGGTATGTGGGGTGGACGCACTGAAGATGTCAGTGTAGAGATCTTCAACCCCGAGGGAGCCAATACAGGCAGCGGCTTGGTAGGTACATGGACCAGTGGCCTGAAGACGACTGGCAAAGGAGGTGGTCAGGAGATCTGGCGTGTCGGCTCTTTGGTAGACAATGCTGCCCAGACCTTTGGTCTTACAACGTTTGCCGCTAGCCTCAACGAGGTAACGGATATTGAAAAGGGCAAGCTCCCGCCTACGGACTGTCGTCTTCGACCCGACCAGCGCGCATACGAGCAGGGAGAGATTGACAATGCCGAGGATATGAAACAAAAGCTGGAGGAAGCCCAGCGAAGCAGACGACGAGAACTAGAGGAGCGGGGTGAGACATACAAGCCTCGATGGTTCGTCAAGGTTGAGAATGCCCCAGAGGGTGAAGAGGTTTGGAAACTCAAGAGCGGAAAGGATAGTTATTGGGAGGAGCGTGCAAAGGGAAGCTGGCAAGGCATCGATGACATGTTTAAGATTTGATCACGATAGACCCTTAAATGGAAACGAGAATTGGATTTAGTTGTTTATACCCATAGTTGAATAGAGCTGTGTATCAAGACACCGAATACACCCAGTGATGCATCCAAGAATGTTGCTTACCGTCCTACGACAAAGACATGACGTGGCGTGTTTGACATATAGGAGATACACTAGAATGCCGACTAGATGCTTCCTTACGTGTTCTAAGTTTGAATTGTCAAGTGATGCTTGCAGTGTCTACAGAAGAGGGCCATGGCGAAACTCAAATGACGATCATCTCATCTTGCTGGGCACAACCCGGAGTTAGAAGGCGAAGGGTCTCTGGAACTGGAGCCTCGAGGAGATGAAGTGTCACCAGAAACCTCCTATTGCTCCCTGGACGCTTTAAAAAAGCCAAGAGAAAGCTTGGCTTTGAGATAGAGTGTCAACCCGTCTCATGGGAGGCTGTCGACGTGCATGATGTGCAGGGGATGTGACACACCCCATGCACTTTTTCTAGATGAAAAGAGGGCCCCGAGTTTGCAGAGTCGGGGATAGTGACTTTTTGAGTGTCAGGCACGCAGCCGAAATAAGTCGATGGAGCTGAGTGACTTCTATTGCAATGCTCTGTCAAGATTGAGCATCCTATCATAGTATTCTACTAGAGTTCATGATGAGATGCGGGTTCAACTGTTCAATACGCAGATTATATCGATTGACGGGCTCGGTCCTTCTTCAACCGTGTAGGTAATTCGGCTGCTTTGATGTTTCATAATAGGCTCATTCTTGGCTTTGCTTGGCTGGCCGCCCAGATGTTGATTTAAATTCTACGGTCAAGGCTGTCACGGTGTTGGCGTTGGTAGAGGGAGGCAGTGGCGGTGCTGGATGATCGACGTGACGATTGAAATTTGGCCAGCGTCTCAGTGGAATTGGCGACCCATCGCACCCAACCGAGATCCATGCCAAGCGCTGTTCATCGTCATAGTACAAATTGGAAACCTCTTTGACGAAAAAAGAGACCGACTCGCTGTAACGGGTGTGATCCATCCATTGTTTGAAGAGGCGGGATCCACTGAGAATGTTTAGCGGGACGGGAGTGGCAGAGCCGGGTCCCCTGAAGATCAGAGCCACTGGGCTCAATTTGGAAGAAGCGTTGGTGCGTGAATTTTTTCTTCTCTCGATTGTTACTGTAGCTGTGCCATTGGCTTTCAGACGTTTCATTAAAGCGTCGAATCTCAATGAACATGAGGTATTATGGGGAAATTAGAACCCAAGACTGCCGCAACGTAGACGCTGAGGGACATGGATCAAATGCCAGAGTTGAACTGTGCCACCAAAGCTCAGCCGTTTAAGCAGACAAGGAGCCTCAGGGGAACAAGACGAGTTTCAGCAACGCGCCAATCGCTGATCAGAAGGCGCTTGATACAACCGAAAAGGGGGTGCGATGAATGCTTATTGGATCGCAGGGGGAGGGTGTGTGTGGGAGAAAGCATTACGACGACTTCCGGTGGGTCATGATTTAGCATTGAGCGAAATCCCCAAGACCAAGAAACGAAAAAAAGAAGTGGTTGAAGAGGACAAAATTAATGCCAATGCGCTTTGCCGGCCCTGAATTTGTCATGGAGAGTGCCACGGAGAGATTGAATTTTGGTTTGGAGTCTTGGTTTTGTGGCTGCGCAGTCTTGGTATTCTTGTCATGATGAATTGTTATGTTGACACACGTGAGATGAATCTAAGCACATACGAGTGATGCAGCGCCAAGGACAACCGACGCCAACAATAACAACAACAGAGTTTGACAGCCTCGAGGCGATACGATAAACAATTGTTCGGCTCATCACTGCCGCCTGTGTGTAATTGTAATGGTACGTGGATGTTTGGAGAATACCTGAAGGAAGACACCACGAGATCACCCGCCATGATTTATTGAACCCTGTCTGCTTGTCTGATCGTATGTGATAGGCCGAGTCAGCCAAGTCATTACCTCGCATTGATTAATTCGGTGTACCTGTCTCTCACCCAAACACAACATGATATAGACAAAGAAAGATACTCAGTATCGGCAGTTGAAGAAGCAATTATACCATTGTTGCTCATAACTCTCGTTTCACCTGACAAGAGGGTCTCACGACATGCGGGATCATACAGTACAGTACAGTACATTGACAGCTTGCGACGGGATCGTCAAACCATCATCATGCCTTTTTGTTTGGCGTCGAGATTAGGTGTGCCAGCATAATTATGTGGAGCTGAGATTACTGGATCAGAGCCGCCCCACGTTTAATCCCCAATCCATGGCTTCCCCTAGCGCTTCTGTGGTCCATCGTCTATTGCATGGCACTCAATTCAAGGAAGAAAAAGAGAATCCACATTGGACGCTTGGACAAGGACAAGCAAAGGCCAAG
Organism: Fusarium sarcochroum; assembly: GCA_013266185.1. Taxonomy (NCBI): domain Eukaryota; kingdom Fungi; phylum Ascomycota; class Sordariomycetes; order Hypocreales; family Nectriaceae; genus Fusarium; species Fusarium sarcochroum. Next base: position 40,924 of record JABEXW010000856.1, read on the forward strand.
AAGATTTTACTTGGTAGCCGCGGAGGCGTCCTCCGGTTCGTCGTAAGAGAGAGGATCTGAGAGGATCACCAAGGAATACGATATGGGTACTATCAAGATATCGCGACGCCCCTGCCTGCCTCCCTCCCTAGAGCCTAGAGGTACCAAGATAATGCCGAGAGAGAAACCTGGGCCAGGGATCCAATGATCAATCATTCATCCCTTGATAGACTACCACCCACGTTTTACTTTGGCTTGCCGTTTTGAGTTGTAGGTTGTCGAGGTACCCTGTCCTCCCATCCCGTCC
>JABEXW010000857.1:0-20383 GCA_013266185.1 Fusarium sarcochroum
TACTAAGATTATATAACTATATTGCGGCTAAATAAATATAACTGCTTATAAGGATACTCTTATTTACATTTGACGATATCTATATTAACGATTTCTCATAGCCGCTATTGGATATTTATGCGGCGTTAGGTTGGGAATAGAATAGAGCTATACTGGCAATAAAGTTGATTGTGACAATTACTGCAGGTGTAAGTCAGGGTCTTTCTCATCGAAAGAAGTCGTCTTAAAATAAAGGGCTTCAAGTTTCCGCTGGATCAAAGAGCATCTTATATTCAAGGACAATTAAAGCAAAGGGCGGAGTTAAAAAATAACTACGAAGTAAAAATTCAGCTAAAAGGAGTTTTTTTTTTCTTTTAATATAGTCACATCATCTGTATCTCTACAGCAGTGAAGAGTCCCATGTAGGGTAAACGATCGGGAACGCGGCGCTAATTCCGAAGCCCTGCGGAACTAGCTGCCTTTAGCTCTAGCCTGTCTCTAATTTCACTAGGTACTCTGAAGCAAGTTGCATTATATTCTTAAGTCAAGTAGCTACCCTCTTTATTTATTCAAACATTCTTAGTCACATACGCAGGTTGGTCGGATTGTTTCCCGATTATGCTTCTACTTAATGCAAATTGCCAGCCTCGTAGCGATCCCAAACAATTTGGTCTTCTCGCAAAATGCCTGCCCCAACCCTTGTAAACACGCCGCGGAGTTGTCTGTCCATAGAAGGCTTGACAATCAATACATAACATTTGCGTATATGAGGAACAATGCTGCCATCCTGCTTGGCCTTGCCAAGAACAATGCATCGAAAGTCTTCCGATTCTTTGCCGTCTGAAATGTCAAAACTGAGCGTCTCAAATAACCCGTCGCTATTTGGCGACATCTTCAACTCTCTGACTTTCTTGGGCCCTAGCGTAGGCGGTCTGTTCGTCCCATCTGCTTCCCAGTGCCATTTTCCACGTGCGCCACTGCCTGAGTCGAATGGAGATGAATACTCGTTTGTCCAGTCTACCTTGTTGAAATCTGCTTCAACATAGGAAATGACTCCGTCGTATGCCATCCACGACCACGTCGGAACATTTCTTTCAGCGGGAAACTTGATAAGTTTCAATTGGCTAGAGTCGTCGGCTTTCTTCCAGAGAAGGCTTCGCTCCAAAAGGGTTGGAAAATTCCATAGCCTCCACGAGTATCGAATGCCGCTGTCAGTCGCTTCTCCAGACCGGAAATGGCAATAGGACGATCTTGGGCATCCCAGAATGTTCGCTTTGAGTATTGGTTATACAGGGCTTGGACAAGCATAACCCTTCCGCCTTTGTAATGCGACTCAACAGAAGCCGGGAAGTTTGAGTCTGCGAGTAATGAAGCTTTCTCACTGGTTCTGGGTAAGATAGGTACTTGTTACACGTGGCTGGGCTGACGTACTTGGTTAATCTGAAAAGGCTCTCGCATTGCACTCCATTGCTGCATTCGAAGTACACCTGATTCTTTGTGAAGTGGATAGTCCGTCGAGCAAGAGCTCTTTCCTGTAGTGTCCATCCTCGAGTGTGGAGAATGGCCTCATCCACGTCGACTTGGAAATTGTCATTATTCTTGCTAATGTAGCCGATATCCCCTGTTTCGGACTTGAACGTAATGAATGAACGGGGGAGAGTAGACCGTTTGAGAAAACCCTCCATTGGCGAATTGGCAGAGCTCGCGGCTAAAACACACTTAGCGTTGCTGTATACTTCTTCCATCCTTACCGGCTCGCGTTTCCAGTCATCATCATCGTCTTGGACTATGCAGATGGAGTCAATCCATAGATATCGCACCCCAAGTCCCTTTGTGACAGTAATTGCATCCTGAAAGTTCAAAGGGAGCTCAGCCCAGTCAATTTTGTTGTATCTGTCGGCGTGGTTGGCACGTAGGGTGCGTCCGAAGTGATGGTCGGGATTGTCATCCCAGCGATGACTCAACGCCAGATAGGCAGGAGACAACACATCATCGTTTTTGACAAGGCGGATTGCTGTATTTGATGAATCACCAACGTCAACAACGCGAGTTGGGAGATTCTCGGGATTTTCGGCTGTTATGGATACTGATTCAAAGTCAGTTCATGCTCCAAAACTGGTGGCGGGCGGTGAAGAGATAGAGGTATGGCAACCTCGTGTTGGCTCCATTCCGGACCAGTATGAGAGTAGACCAGATCTGAATTTCTCATGCATTATGAGTATGACGGTCGGAGAGAAGCCATCGGTTGTTGACTGTAACGTTATACTGTTACGAGACGAAAGTCCATAGCCACCTGCTCTGGTCTGATAGTTTGAGTATTTGCTTTGGAAGGGCAGTATTGAAAAAGAATGGTCGCTGTTATACAAGTGGATTAAGTCCGGTAACAATGGTGAACTAATACCTGAGCAGGAAGCGGACATTTCCTTGTAATAGGGTCTAGTGTAGAATAGAATAATAAAGAAATAGGCAATTTACTAAAAGCTAGCTTAAGTAATAGCAACTATTGAGAAACAGCAAGGCCAACACCATCATTCCCCACATCCAGAACGTCGTATGAATCTTCATCCGTAACCTGAAATCCGGGATGCATAGTATGCCTTCCAACAGGAGATCTACTATCCGCACCATCTCGAACACTAGCTGGCCAGTTTCGCGAATCCGTTCGAGAATCGTACCTCCTCCCCTCAGGAGACTTCTTTTGTAACATCTGCAATACACAATCCTGCATGTGCTCAAAGATGTCTTCTATCAGCTCTCGGCGACTCTCGATACTTGCTTCGTCATTGGGATCAAGAATATCAGGAAGCTGCCATTTAGGGTACAGGTTCATGTGTGGTGGCTGCACCTGAAAGTTATTTTCACTGTCCTCAAAATAGTAAGAACAAAGTCGGCAAGGTGGCTTGCTGGTAGCTATAAACATAATATCATTCCAGAGGTCGCATGGTCGATTCTTGCCGGTCTTTATAAGGTGATTGTGTAAATTAACCTCGCAGTGGACCTGAGTCTTTGATGGAAATTCCTGCTGCTGCTTCTGGATTTGCTCATCCAAGCCGTGATCGCGAAGTTCTGCGATGTCGCTTTCGTAATGTGATATATTGTATTCTGGAAATGCAGTTTGAATGATTTCCGTCGCCGAACCAGGCAGCATCTGGGGGTGACTAAACTTTCGAAAACGGGATGAGTTGATGTAGCTGACAGTGAAGTCTTTGAATAGCGAGGGCCATTCTTTGGAAGCTTGAACTAGAGTCTCAGAAGCCTGGCGAAGAGAATGGAGACGGCCAAGGTGATGGCGCAATTGATACCACTGATAAGAATGTTCTGGATCGACATTGCCGATATATCTTTCGAAGATGTTATCGATCTGATCGTCTCGACACCTTTGTATAGCTTTAAGAAGATCTTCACAATCACGGAGAACTATTCCAGAGTGCCATCAGTACTGAACGTATTTCTAAATAAACATGGGATAAAGGGCTGAGTTCTTACATTTCTTTTCAGCGTTGGGAGAGGAAGTCATATCGCGAGGGAATTGAGCCCGGTCCTTGAGAGTGCGCAGCTGAGTGACATCGCTGAGCCCTAAGATAATTAGATTACCTCGATTCCATCATAGATTATACCTCGGTGTGCACTTACTGCTAGGCTGCTGCGGATCCTCACAGAAAGCAATGCAGCACTCCAGAGCCGCATTCAGGCCCTTCAAATATTCCTCCAATCTGGGGAAGTTGAATTTGAGAATACGGGTGAGGACTTGCTTTTGTACTGCCTTCGTGGCATTTTTGTCAAGGCTTTTGTCAGCGTGACTACCCACGTACTCGATGAGCTCTGAAAGAAACGCCTTTGTTGTCTCCAACTCTGGTACCTTTCTCGAGTTGGAAGCAAAAATAAAGTCGGGTCCTCGAAGCCCTTTGAGAACAGCAAGAGCTGTGACGCAATTGCCGCCTTTCTCACTGTCGAGAGTTTGAGCCAGCTTACAGAGGGCCTTCTGGAAATCCGTAAGAGGGGCGTCACTGCAAGTACTGCCAAATGAGGTTGAATTGTCGCCCATATGCTTGCAAGTCTCATTGACGGCTTGAAGCACGATGCAAAGACACTGATACTGCCTCTGCTGCTTGATGTCAAGAGCCATAGGGGTTTGGTTGGAGGAAGAACTCATGTTGTTGTTATGATAAGAGAATCGGGGAAAAATAGAGTATTTCTGAAAATGTTGGTAGTTTGGATTCACTGAATTGTTGTTTGCTTGCTTGTTGCTTCATAAAAGACATCGGGTTCGTGCGACGTGTTTATATATTGGAGATTCAGTGGAGGACGTATCCTCTGTCGCACTTGTTATTGGGTTTCGAAGTTCCAATTCACGGGCTACACATTTGTCCAAAAGACCTCCCATGCAGAGTATGCTTCTCAAGTTACATGCAATGTTTCTGTGAAGTGTTCAGAGTAGCGTAAGAGGCTGAAATGCAGATACGCCGAGATGTCTTTGCCGATGAGTAGACATTGCACATTCTAGCCAGCCCGCAATCTCCGTGCCGTGTTATGTCCTCTTTTACGAATCGACGACGGCCACGACTCTTTTAACATTATGCAGGCGGGACAATAGTCTAGACATTATCCAAGTATCGATGATGGCAAGGTAAGCCCTAAGCTCAGATCAGCCATAAGAAGGGTTCTATAGTCTTTCTCATTGGGTGGTATTTCAGGCTCCCGTAACACATCATTTCAATGCCCTTGTATAATACGAGCCAGCAAAGCCCAGTCATCAGCAGATCAAATGCATAATAAACTAGAAAATGACAAGACAGACCAGTTATGTACGCCTTTCTCAATTCCGCCTAGTTGACTTCGAATGCGATCAAGGGGGCCAATTGACCAGTTAAACCGATCAATGACATGGCCGCTGAAGATAACCTACAAAGCCCACCAATAATTTACAGTCCCAGTCCGAATACAGTTAGTTGGCCGCCCGCATTAGTTGGTCGCCCGCATTAGTTGGTCGCCCGCATTAGTTGGCCACCCGCATTAGCTGGCCGTCTACATACATGCAAAGCACCGGCTAATCGTTTTTGACGCAATGGTATATGCAACACTCTCAGCCAAAGGTATCATCCCTTGTGACCATTTTCGTTGGTGCTTGGACATTGTAATATTCCCTGCACGAGCTTGAAAGTGTCGAGAGGCCGTGATGATCCCAGTTGTAGGGCACCATTTCCACAGATTGACTGTTTGGCAATTAGGCAGCCATCGAGCCAGCTCAACTCCGTTTCAAATACTAGTATAGCTGAGATAGATTCAGTGATCTAAGAACAAAAAAAGTATTAATTCTTGCCAAAGACCTGCCTAGTCCTCACTTCTAACTCATTAGTTTGCTTCATTTCAGGCACACACTTGCTTAGATTTCAGTACTTCACCAGGTTATTCGAGAAGGACCTCCCAAGAACAGTCACGTGTGTTTCCTATGTCATTTGACCAGCAATGTATGCCGATACTTCCCTCCATTGAAAGTTCTCCCATATTGGTGGAAGGAATTAACGGCGACCTGACAGATACCGACTTCGACAACTTCAACGTCGAGTACGGCAATTTTGAATTGACTCACGATGAGAGAGAGACGGTTGATACGGTACGACTTTGTGCCGAAGTAGCTAGGGCCGCTGCAAACGTCACCAACGATAGTCTCCCCGACGTTACCGTTTCCTCTAGCTCTATGCAGGCACCTGTTTGGTTCAGATTTAGCACTGACGCGTACAATCAAGAGAATTTGGTGGTGTCACATGAAGGGGATGGGCAAGTTATTTTAGCCGGTTGAGGCCATTACATCTCCCCCAATCCTTTTGATGAGACAGCATCCGCTTCTCTCTTTTCGCACCAACCCAGTCACTCTACCAACATGCCTTCATATACGGAAATGCCAAATATGTATCAACTCAATACATATGATCAACAATCTCAAATACAACACCCAGTCTCCCAGCCTTTCACTACTGCAGAGAGTGAGGCAGTCAGTACCCGAGTGGTATTTCAAACTGGACACCAGACGTACAATTCGATAGAAGAACTACCCTACATAAAGTAAGTGACTCATTACGAAATTAATGTACTATAATCCCTAATCTTGATGAAAGCTTCGATGCATATTCTTCAGGAGCTCTTATTCCCTGTCCGCTATGCGGCGATGACAATATGTATCTTGAAAGAGATTTGAGGAGGCACTTGAAGACTCATCTGTCAAAAAAGAATAGGCAGTGGTACAACTGTTCTAAATGCCCGGACGAGACCTTTGCGAGACGAGATCTTTTGCAAAGACACCAAACTCGCTTTCATGGACGTTTGCCAAAATCGTCGTCGAGAAGGTAGTTTTATATCACTTCCTAGATAGTAAATAAACACATTCGAGAATTTTAAGAATGGATTTGGTACCATTATTTCTGGCTTACTACTCATTAGAACCGTGGCCAAACAGAAGTTGGCTCCATCACGAGCCCCTAGAATTATGTATGAATAGACACCGAGTTTCTGTCTGGCTCCACTTGGTTAGTATGAGGTCATAGAAAAAAAAAACCTGAGCCATTCTTGAACACCACTGTCCGTAGCTAACACCATTGAAAGCACACAACTTTGCGCTGATATGGACCCAAGGGGATTCATTAGAAACTGCATCCTAGTCTGTGTCGCAGGCTTTGTTCTTACATGGCCGTGACGGAAGCATGGTGTGCCGAGGCAACCTTTCGTAGCACGCCCATCAAGTCAAGTACATCCGCCCTGGACAGATAACAGAGCGCCTGAATGAAACATTTATACTTTCAAAGTATTTCTGTAATTATTTATAATGAAAAATTGTAGATAGGATTATGCTTATTCTTAACCTTTTGTAATACAACTAACTACTCTTCTTGGTTTTCTTTCCTCAGTTGGATCAAACGCTGATCCCAGAGCCATGTCTTTAAATCAATGATCCAAACTTAGGCCTTCCACCCTAGCTTCCAAGCCATCGACTCCAGGCTTTAGAATATCTTGCAAGCAACATAGGTGAGCCGTGACTTTGGGGATATGACTTGATGCCGCGTTTTCCGCCTGCTTTAGAAGCTCTTTGCGATGCTTCTTCTTCCAAACTGAGGAAGCAGAGTGGTTTTCAAGCCGTATAGAAACATCTTTTGTCTTTCCATAAGATGGATCGTGCATACTGCCTGGATCATCTTCCGGTGAGAGATACAACGTTGGTGATTCAAGTTGTCGCACAGTCTCCATCTTTACTTCATAGTATGGGAAAGGCGGTAAGGCTAAGTGAGTGCCAGCCTACTAAGAGATAAAACCGCTTGCCAAACGTCTCAACAACTAGATAAGACCTTATGAGCTCCGCGAAGTGTATTCTTTCGAGTGGAATAAGTTCGTTTAGTCAATCACTTACTAAACAAACATCCAATATCAAATGCTGGCGTACAATCATTCTCCAACAACGCTCGGCCTGCCAACCTGACAGTGTGCAACATTAAACACAGGGAGTGGACACAGCTGATTTCTTAGCAAGAACTGCGATTTATTGCATAATTCCATGAGAATAAGATTGAAAGTCTGTCGCAGATATACTATTATGACGTCGATTATGAATCGGCAGATGGCCGATGTAATGAAGCCTGGTATCGAATCTGCCCGTATAATGCGCCTGAACAGCTGGTTAGGATTGTCCAGCTGCTCTCGAAGAAGTATTAAAGTATTGAGAGTAGACTTGATTCCTGTCGACATGTCTTCAAGATTGCTCGGTGCGTCAAATAGTGTTTCCATTACATCGTCATCTGAATCTTGTGATGGGCTAAAAAGAATTCTCCCCTGAGCGATTAACCCTGAATAAAGTAAGATGCAGCGGAATGTCCGGTTTGATAACATTTCAACCTCCAGCATAACAGAGTCCATGATACTGCGGGCATCGGGGCGTTGGGCCAAAGATCTTCTCGGCTGTTCCTCGTGATGGACTAAGCCTTCTTCTCCAGCTAGAACCGATGGTGTTGCCATGATTTGTCCGGTTACCTTTTCCAGACAGCGATACATATCTTTAGCTAGTTCTGCAATGTTCTTTGAGAGATCGACTCTATCCTGGCTAAAAATAGTAATTTGAAGCTCGACGCTCAACTGATGATGTATTTTCATGAATGTTCAAAGAAGCCAACTATTTTTCAAGGTCGTCATCATCTTCATCGTCTACATACCCAACGTAGTAGCTTTTGCGAGCGGGCGAAAACGCCGAGACGGCCTCCTGGACCTGGTACGACCCTTGCTGGCTTCCAAGCTCTATAAATCGGCTGAGTATGTCTTGCCACGTGGAGTGCTGGTAATAGTTGTAATTCCTCCATAAAAGACAGAGCTGTGTGATATCTTGGGCTCCTTCGTTGTAGCCTGAGGTAAACAACTGCCTCAACATTGCGTTTACCTGCTGGCGTTGATGTTCAGCATCTATGTTTTCAGAGAGTGGATAGACCGTTCGCTCTGTCTTGAGTCCCATCATCTTCCGTAGAACGCTTAAGATAACAGGCGTCTTCGTCAAATTATCGAGATTTCTCAAATCATTACGTCGGCATTCACTAAAAGGTTAGACTGTATCCTTGCAGCAAGGAAGCTGTTGACTTACAAATACTCCGTGGAGCTGTTTTCACAGACCGTCTCCATCCACTCAGGGACTACGGTTGAACCTGCCAATTCAGAAAATGCTAGAACAAAATGACAGATGAGCAGCATTCGACAACTGGCCTTTCGCGACTCATCGTAACAGATGGCCGCAGCAGGGTGGAATGACCGTATTGCGATTGTAGGAAACCCTTCTACATCCACTTGATGGCGAAATGGCCATGTGCCGACTCCATACGACTTGAATTGAGCGACAAATGGATGTTTGCAAGGTTGGTTCCAACAACAGAGAACAACTTTGGGCTTTTTAAGTTTCAGGATTTGCTCGATCAGCTGATGGCATCGCTCTGAGGGAATACGCCTCGAATCCTCGCGGTTCTTGGGTTTGAAAGAAAATGCGTCGAGAACAGTGACAGTATGAATATTCCGAGCCCCCTTGGAGCTGAATCTGATAAGTTTATCAACGCTCTTCAGCGTCTTGCATCGCTTCACAAACTCGCCAAAGGTTCCGTGGTAAGTTTGTGATTCATGCGGTCGCTCAAGAAGTATGACCACGTCGGATGGACCAGATGCGAGCCTACATGCCTAGTTGATTTCGTCTCTCCGTCGTCCAAATTCATCGCCAAAATTCCTTATAAGACTCACGGCTTTGATGTCCTGCTCATTTGACAAGCAAACCGGTGGCTCGGAGATGAGTTGTTGGACGCAGCGGGGAACAGGTATGTCAAGGCACAGCATTTTGAAGTCGCTTTTGGCGCGATGGTTTGAGATAATTGTTACAAAGGTGATGTTGAGAAAACTGCCGTTACTGAGTTTTCCATCTATTGCCATCGAATTGTCACGCGGGGATCATTGAGCGAATAAAGTTCACCTATCAGATAAGTCATCACTCAAGCCATACATTAACCAACCAAACAAATTCCTTGTTGTCCAAATCGTGTTGGCCTGAAGAGCCTGATCCAAGACTTTGGCGCCCAGGCATCCATGCAGCATGCCTTATGGCTGGGGTCTCCTAGTCCTGGGTAAAGATTTTCAGCTTTGCATATTCTTACATTAATCATCTTACTTTTGCACATACGTATGCTTCATTGACAACTGAGTTCGAGAAGATATATTTGCATCCTTTCCTGAATCTAACCGAAGAGTACGAAATGCCTAAAAAAAAAAAAAAAGATTCAAAGTTTTGATGAGGTCGTGCTTCAAACCAAACCATGTCTTACCCGTACCCAGAAGGTGAAGCGCCTGGAGTTGTTTACTAATGTCTTGGCTTACTCCGATCGGGAAAAAAAAACGATTTTCCGTAAGCCCTCTGGACCCTACCGTGACTTTGTACGATAAGAACCTACCTACCCCTCACTTTCCTTTTATGCTTGAAACTCCAAACATCTCTACATCTTAAACTTTACTCATCGTCCCTGCTTGAGTACCATGAATATGGATCGTGATGTTTCCACTCTGATTATTGGTACCTTCAGCGGTTCTGGGAGGGATCAGTTTGGCAGGGAACCGGACAAACGACGCTCTCTTCTACTTGACACAGTCATGGAAGGCCGAGCACGGGCATCTCAGAGCAGACTTCTCCAAATGCCTGCCGAAATCCTAGCCGATATCATTGACTTGTTGAGTGATGAGAAGTCGACTTTATCATCCCTCGCACTTGTCAATAGCGACTGCCGACAACTTGCACGCTGCTGCCAGTTCGCTGAGGTGGAGTTTGACTATAGCCGCCAAGCACAACAATTCTTTCTAGAGCTTGCACATGAAGCTTTGACTGGGCGACAAAAACCTACCATTTCTTCTTGTATTCGCAGAGTCACCTTTGCTTCTCGGTCACAATACGTTGCACAACACCACAGAGACCTGTACGACTCTATCTGGGGTGAAGCGGTAGAATCGTTTACCCAGGATCAACGGGAAACATTCAGGAAAGAAAGCGGGGAGTACTATACGCAATTACGAAAGGCTTCGATGTTAGCTATTGCGGCTATGGCCAACCTTGAGACTCTCATCTGGAAAGATGGGGTTTCGCTTGATAGGAACTTCTTTGAAAGAATCACTCGCTCCAAAGCCCAGCATGTTAAGCTGAACAGGACGACTCTTGATGAGCCTTGGTTGATGAAGCCACCGCTGACACCTTCGAGCTGGCCAATTCGATCTTTGGATCTCAACATTTCATTGGCATTTGAATCTCTAGAGAATAGCGGTGAGACAGGAAATGGTACCGGTCCGACAAATCCGATGACAAATTTCTTTTCGACACTTTTCCAGCTTTGTTCGCCGACACTTGAGTCCTTAGCTTGGACTTGCATGGACTTTCAGCCGCGTGCCAGAGGTTCTATTTCACTGGGAGACACCACCATATCGTTTCCTCGCCTACAGCACTTGCAGCTCGGGTGGCTTAACATCGACAGTCTTGCAATTTGTTCGTTTCTTGCTGCGCCCCTAAAATCTCTTGACTTGCCTGATTCGATCTTGGCTGATACTGGAACCCATCTTCCACTGTCCGGGTATCTCAGGGATCTTGAAAGCTTCATCGTGTCTTATTTGCCAAACGAGATGCAAGCGTGCTTACGCATTGCCGAATTCATCACCCATCACAATGACATCTATCGGTTGTACATCCATGAACGCTGTGACGCACTCGAAGACACGGCACACCTCGATCGTTCTATCGTTCCGGCACTTATGAGCCACGACTTTAGTAACCTACGCTCTCTTTCTCTGGCATGGGGTGGGGGCAGCATAGATGAATCGACAAAACCACACGACGTTCACGTCTCTGAAACCGCCCTTACAACAATTGGGCGGCTTGTTTCACTGGAGCAACTTAGTCTCTGTGCTGGTTATTGTTTTGGATGGCGTCATCAATGGCTCGTCAATCACGAGGAACTCCGTCGACACTTTAGTGAGCTCAAAGGGCTTAAAAGGTTGGCATTAGTCCGTGATACGTACCCCATACCACTTGCTGGTATTGATGTTGAGCAGTATTACGTGCTTCGGTTTATTGGGGAACAGGAAAGGACTGATGCAGGGGCGCGACCAGAACTTGATCTGAATGAAGGTACTCCTTTTGGTGCCTTGCCCCAGGGCGAAGAACATGACGAACATGACGATTTTCATCATATACTGTGGGAAAGAGCCCATCGGAACCGTATGCTTGGGCAGGCGGAGAGGTATGCTGCGATTTTGCCTAGACTTGAGTGGATTTTCTGCGGACAGCGGCCTATGGGGTTCAAACACAAACCTGAGGGATCAACTATAACGCGGATAGCAGTGCCGTTAACAAAGGTTAGGGATGAGTGTTACACGTTCCTACAGTCAACCTTCAGAGGATTTCATTGCGACAGTTAGATGGCAGACTATAACTTTGGCATTCTTTTAGTTATCATTGTTTCGTCGCCAAGTGAATTCGTTCATTCCATAGGTTGTAGATGTTGAAACCTTACTCATTTATTCACGACAGGAACGGGCCTAAAGCCATGGGAAAAACCCATATCAGTAATCAGTAATCAATGTCAGGCTTAGGGTTTCGGGTTTTAGCCGTTATGTGGTATGGGCTTAAAATCGGCCGTGAAACTTAAGAAATAGTAACTACAGGGTAGTCATTAGCCAAGCCATTCTTCCCCCCGCCTTATTGCAGCCAATCAGGTTTTGTTTAAAATGGATGATATCCCTACTGTACCAAGGACTGCCTATAATTTACTAAACTACTCTTTTTGTCCGTGCGCTAGCCCCTGTCGTCATCCTTTTTATCCGTGCACGCTGGTTGGTCTTCGAACGCCCCACCGCCTGCGAGGATAGGAAACGGCTTACCAAGATCCTTGGGTCTATCCGGGACCTTCTCAATCCTGACCTCATTCAGCCTCGGGAAACTGGATCCACTAAGCATCTACATTTACATACCTACAATGGCTTTCATTGCGATGAGTGCAGTTTCTGTACAATCAGCTTTCGGCTATTAAAACCAACATTTTCCGACCAAAAAAGTGATTGACCGTATTTCACTGCTGAGTTACTACGTATAACTGGCCACTAAGGTCTTTCAATACTGTTCAATATCAGCAAGCATTATTTCACTGTTCTCACAATCAGAGTGAGAGGCTTTCATGTGTGTATTGAACAAGTTGTAGGTGGCCGTTGTCGCTACCCTACAGCTGGCTCGAAAGTTCTGCCACTTTCTTATCTTATCATATTTACCGCCCACCCAAGTCAGTCTTACCCCCCACCTTGACCAACACTTTGTCAACTTCACAACTTTCAGTGTCAACAACAAAATGGCGCCACCTGCACCTGCATCAGCACTCCATCGCCACCAGTCTTCCCTCGAAGGAATCTTGGACTTTTCATCGCAGCCACCTCTGAATCCAGCTCACCGCGCCTCTGCTAAGCGCCGGCTTGACCAAATCATCAACCACTTTGAAAGCGAAGGCATTAGACCAGGTCGCGACAAGTACGACCGCGTCAAACTGGTCAGCTTAACATATGACCACTCGAAAAGCGAGAAGTCTAAAGACAGATTGCTGGCTGCTTTCTTTGCGTTTTCAGGACTTTCAATAACCGCAGATGAAGACATCGACTTTGAAGACCCTACCCGTCGAGATGAAATCCGAGCTTCCCTCGATAACTTTGCCGATTATCTTTTTGATAATTTCTTTCTACCACTCAAAGCTTCAACCAAAAAAACACCCCAGCCTTCACCGGCATCTCATTCAGCCGTTATGAGTACGCAACGCCAAGGACATATCTTCGCAGGGACTCCAGAGCGAATCGCCAATCTAAGAGGAGCCTGTCTGATACGAGATCGCTATCGGTGTGTTATATCACATAAATTTGACCAGGCGGAGGCCTTGAAACGATTCGCTTTGCAAAGGCGTGGCCAAGGTGAGGCATGCGACCAAGATGGCCAGCCTCTAGCAGGGCAACGGTTTGAGCCCCTCGAAGTGGCACACATCTTGCCACACTCATTAACGCAACTTGATTCTCAGGGAGAACTGGTGAGAGACTCTAGGACCCTTTTTGATCACATCCGCTAATATATCTACTCCAGAACGCCTCGAAAGAAGCAGCGCTGGCGATACTTAATATGTTCGATGACGGAGCCGCTCATCTGATCGAGGGAATTGAGATTGATCGTCCTGGAAACGCTTTGACGCTGACTCAGCCTTTGCACACATACTTTGGTGATTTCAATATCTTTTTCAAGCCTGAGGGTACAGTTCCACACAGATACCATATTGAAACATTTCTCCCACAAGGGTTTACGTATGATGTTCCTGTTACTCGGACGCTTTTCCTCACTGAAGAGAGGAACATCGATCCTCCTTCGTCGCGACTATTGGCAATTCACTGTGCTATCGCCCATATCCTACATCTCTCTGCGGCGGGTGATTATATCGATGACATTCTGAGGGATGCTGACGAGTATGGGATTCGACATGATGGAAGTACTGAGTTATATCGTCTAGTAGGACTTCATCTGAACAACTGGGCTGGTAGTCAAGCCCATGGTAATGTGATAGTCTAGTTTTCTCGACTTCTACCTAGATATCAAATAATGTAATATCTAAGTAAATGTGGCTTCAATAGAGCAATATTAAGATACCGCCAGCACGCCACTGTAATGTGTCGCTCTAGGTATTATTCGTAGGCTATTTGAGTTAAATCCTACTTACTCAAGAATTATAAGCAGAAACGCGTATTCCACTGACGATACCCTCGACTGAACCAAGGCCATCGGAATCGACAAATCATCACGGTCGTGCCACTACAAGTACGTCTGTACAACGTCCTATCCTATCCTATCCTATCCTAGCTGCGCGGCGGATTCAGCTCTGAATCCATTTGAAATCCCATAGTAAAAAAAACGGCGCTAATGAACAGACGACCTGAATCCATTTAACCCAAACGGATTCAGGTCTCCAGTGGGCGATTGCAGCTTAGGTTTTCAACGCAGCCCCTAATATTTTAATTGAACTTGGCTCTAAAATGTAACTTCCTGATCTAGAGATCATAAAAGACCAAGTTTTATTATTTTTGTATCAATATTGCTGTCGGGGCACATCATGATATATTGCGATAGAGACTCGCGATCAAGCGTTACATTTCCTATTATAGAATAGTATACTTTATCAGTGAAGCGTTACATTTCCTAACATGGCTAGCGCTCCCAGCTTAGGTAAGTTCAGTCGTCCCACCAATCTGTTATCAGGTGCGGGGTTTTTACCCCCCTCGCTTTATCGCAAAATAAAGCACTTTGATCATCCAAGCGGCCAGTTTCTGTAGCTAGTGATATCTATTACTTGACAATACTTATTTTGATTTACCGCGATCACTTTCAAACGATCCTGAGGAAGTTCCATAGTATGAGAAGTAATGAAGGTTCGATTTGTTGGCACTAAAAAACAGGACAGGGCTACGGTACGTCGTCGCGTCCTACAAGCGAAACGCACACGAAGGTGCCGGGAGCGCCAGAAAGCAAGAAAGGATAATATCACAGCAAGCCACCAGGGAGAACCATTATCACATACAGTTGGTTCAGTGGCAGAGAATGAGCTACTGGAGCCTGAGATAGATTCATTCCCAGACGCTGAGGAGGTTGAAGATAACGGCATTTTTGCCCGCGATAACTTTACTATCTCTATTCAGGAAGTTGATGATTCCACCCTCAGTACCATCGAGCCAGATTCCTATTATGAGGAGGAAATAGCTGACATCTACTCTGCTGAAGAGGGCGAAGATCAGAGACAGCCCCAAAGCTATACAAATCCATGCGGAGGAGACAGCAGATCTGGCTAATGATGATGCTAACACTGATGTAGAATTTACTACACAGAAGTTTACTTAGCAGTTTCTCGCCGGTATATATGGTTGTAGTACCCAAAGCCACCGAGAATCTCTGACCGCGCACATCGAAGCTGAGGGGCCGGATAACCACCACGGACTTGATAGATTAGTCCCCAATGATGTACCTCGTACACTTGACAAAGAGTACATTCTCGCACCCGAAACTGATGACGATACAATGGAGCTCACCCCGGATCAATGGCAGGCGATATTTACCGGTTCTATAACCCAAGACTCTGACGGCAAACCCAAGCAGGCTTGTCTCTACGTCGAACAGCCCCCTCGGACTCCACCTGGTGTTTCATTCGACATTGACAGCATCTTGGGCTTTGTGGATTCTCCGGCAGTTGCAACTCATGGGATTTGGTTTTATTCCGCTCTTCAGTATGGTCAGAATATTTCCACAGACGTGCCGCATTTCATCTTCGCAAGGGCCGAAGGCGCTGATTTTATCACATTCCACCTATTTTTCCACATTTGCCATGTTCCCATGACTTCAATCGGTTAACCGATGAGCAGCTCTCGCGGTGGTTTGATAATATCTTCTATCCTGCTGTCCGTCAGGTCTACGATATCGATCGACTCCAACACTTGCCAGCAAGTTATCGTCACGCATTAGCTACTTGCCGAGCTCCTCAGAGAGAGAATCGTCTGCTCGAGACCCTTAACTACCGGGCCTAATTACAGATGTCCTACTTTCTGTCACCGCAAGGTTTGCAGCAACTGTGGGACCATGTTCTCGCAGCAGTATGCCAACCAGGATTGCAAGACTTTCGTGATCCAGAGCTATTTATTCAGGCAAAAGGTACTAAACTCTTGTTTAAATACCCAGATGCCCCATCCGATCTGCTGGCGGTCATGAACAGCTTTGACGACAAGCTACACGGCATTCTAGACTTCTCCCACATATGCAGCGACCGGTTGTACATTGATGTGGGCAAAGAGACCTGCCCAATACCTAATGGTGTTCCATCGCCTGAACCTTGGATATACCTCTGGCGGCGTTGCTGTATCCGCCACCACCTCAGTCAGCTATATGATGGGAGCATTCCCAAGTCCGGCCAAAACTTTTACCATGAGTCAATGCTTCGAGATGCCGGTGGTATGACTACATTGACGCCTGTAAGGTCTCGACTCCGCCGTGGGGGTATTCTTTATGGCCAGATGTACAGTCTCACCAAACAGATCGTAGACGCTGCTCGCACATATCCATTTCAGAATCCAGATCTACGGCTTCTGGCATTAGATCCACAGCTTCGCAATGGTATGCAAAGCATTGGCGGCAAGCCAGCATCGGGCAAGAACATTACTGACCGAGCGTACCTGGCCAGCAAACGCCGTTGTCACTATGGCCTGACAGATTCTAAACAACGATCCTTCGGTGTCCGCGAGGAATATCGTATATCGTGGGTCTTATTTCAAAGCATCCTGGCAGTACTACGCTCTCTTACCCCCAAAGCCCGCTTTACCTACCTACCAGGGCCTCCACCTTATTTGTGGACCGTTCGTACTCCTATTTTTGTTGATTACGTCTGGCGCAATATCAACAAGTTTATAACCGGGTTTGAGTTGGTTCGAGCTCAATGTTCTGGGGGCCTGACGACATGGGAGCAAACCAAGTTGATGGATATGTTCCTCCGATGTCTTCGGGTTGCAGTTGGAGGGTATGATTACTCCCGAGAAGGGGCGCTCTGGTGGAGCAGACGAGAGCTGCCACAGCCAGTGGGCTTGCCACGAGTGTACTACGGCCTTGGCTTTGGTCAAACACTAGAGCAGTATGGCTACTGCTGGATTGAGCCTCGTATCAATTGAACTCTGTTGAGGTTTCTTCCAGATATTACTGATTCGGTATTATTTTGGGAATGGCACTCTTCATCAACGATATATGAAACATGGTGGCCATGCTAGGCATTTCTTTAGCCTCAGTCGCCGTGCTGACTTGAGTCTTGAGTGGCTCCGGCAGTATCCCAGGGATAATGTTATCACCGATCAGATTGTGTCATGGCTTTGTCATATCTGTCTACAGCAGATGAGGGCTGACGTCCTTCATTCCATTCAAGGTGACCTCCGCCCGAAGGTTCGCACTACGATCCTGGACGACCATGTTCAGTTTTATCGTAAAGGTCTTTCAGCTACTCTAGTCAACGGTATGACCGCAGTATCGGGCAATCGTGCGAGTGTCAAGAGCCCTCAGGAAGTTGCCCAAGCATTATTCGGTTTGAATGATGGTTGGCTACGGGGCCATTGGGAAAACAAACCGTTCCGGAAGCTTCACCAGTGGATGTGTACTGCATTGCAACATATGTCAACGGAAAATAGGCTATTACAGGTATTCAACTGTCGACTCCAACGCTACCTATTCGCACACCACTGGGTATTACCATATCCCACGCCGGGAGGTCTAGCGCCCAGAACCAAGGATGGCAAGCGCCGGTGGTTTTCTATAGATGTCCAGTGTGAAGCGGGACTCGCAAAAGAGAATGCTTCACTGGAAAGCTGGTATTGGGCAGGGACCCGCTGGCGGCCGGGCTACCCGACACCTCTCCCTCGATACCTCCGTTGGAGCCAGGATGAATGGCAGTCTTGGGTTCATCGCCATATCGGCCAAACTTTGTCGTACGAAGTACGGGAACTCTCCTACGATCAAGAGAACTTTGCTTTCAATTTATCAGATAAACACAGCGGACTGCGGCGGAATCCCCTACGAGGCATTCGTGACCCTGTTGTTCGAGATCTAAGGAAGAGTCGTGATGGCAACTCCTTGATCTTGAATGCACCTGGTATTGAAAGCGAGGCGCACGTATTGGCGATGCCACAACAGGCAATCCCAAGCCACCTACAGCCCGAACTGGAATTCCAAATGTGCGAACAGGTGGAACGGTACATAGCGAGTCTTCGAAAGCAGATTGCGGATGGATGTGAGCAAGTTTTCAAGTCACAAAAATCACCCATACCTCAGTCGACAAGAAGGCATATAATAAGCTGCCACGCGCCACAAGAGGCTATGCAACCAAGACTTGCCCCAAGGCCACAACAGGCTGGACAACCGAGACTTGCTCCAATTCCGCAACAGGGTGAACAACCGAGACTTGCCCCGATGCCACTGCTACCGGAACAAGTAGCCCCTGTTTTGGGGTCACAACTCACTCCCCTGTGCCTCCCACGACCAACTGTGCGACTATACTACGTGGCCCGTGGCAGCCAACGGCCACCTCGCAACAAAGAAAATAGACGTCAAACAGTATCTAAACGAGGTCGACCTGCGAAGTACGCAAATCGTGAAGAAAAGGCGGCGGCTGATGTTGCCCGAAGTCGAGACAGGAGGCGAGCTCAATCGCAAATGGAGCTTGATCGACAAGCAGAGAACCCTTTCCGATTCTACCAATTTACTCAGTAGGTAGGTAATCCATGAATAATTAGCATAATCTCATCCCCCTAACAAGCTTAATGCAATCGGCGCGTCGCGCGTCTTACGTAAAGTTTCGATGGGATCAGATTGGCCTAGAAAAATCAAATCAACCCCATGGGTGTAGACAAAGTGCATAGTGATGATCTAACCCTAGAGTAGATAAAGCCAGAGAAAATGCTTTATCCGGTTGAGGATATATCTTTATATCTTCTATTCCCTAACCTATTTCGAGAAGAGCAGAAGTGTAGTAAACTTAGGGATGAAGACTTTCGACTGTGGATGGATGGTATTCTGCTTCCTACAATATACCAATGCTACAGCACAGCCCATGTCCAGCATTATCCGTCGAGCTATGACCACAGCCGTTACAACTCTACCGCTCGCGGAATAGAGGGGCTTTCTCAGCATGTGCATCCAGTGGCACGGGAACAACAACTAGTGTATTATTTACCACCAGAGACACTGGCAGATGTTTAGGCTAATATCACCACTGCCATTCAAGAACCAGGATTCCAGCAGTTCCGGGATGTTACTATTCTTCTTTAAGCAAAGAACCTCGAGGTTCTCA
Organism: Fusarium sarcochroum; assembly: GCA_013266185.1. Classification (NCBI taxonomy): domain Eukaryota; kingdom Fungi; phylum Ascomycota; class Sordariomycetes; order Hypocreales; family Nectriaceae; genus Fusarium; species Fusarium sarcochroum. The sequence continues at coordinate 19,410 of JABEXW010000857.1, forward strand.
CAAAGGACGTTACCTGGGAGAAGATGATGTCGCGTTTTGAACAGTATTGGACCAGCGCAATCGACAACAGCCATATGACAACAGACCTCTACTTTGATATTGGGAAAGAAACTTGCCCTCAGCAGCCATCTGAAGTTGTACCTTGGAGCTAACTGGCAGCTGGTATCATTAATGATCCACCACAGAAACGAGCAGAAACACTACTTTACCGGCGATGTTGCTTAGAATCATATGCCTTCCAGGTCGGCAATAGGTATACCGATGATAAAGGGACCCAAAAGCAGGTCTTTTATCTATTCAGTATGCTTCAGGATACCGGGAGTCTCACTATAGAGACTGGAAAGCGCTCTCCACGCCGAGCTGCTGGCCTTCTCTACTCTCAATTCTACTTCAGCGTCAAGGAAGTATTTGCAGCGGGAAACGTGTATCCGTTCACCAATACAGCCATCGAAACACTTGCCCTTGATAAGAAGCTAAGAAACATGGGAATATATTATGGAAATTGGGTTCGGATTTCAATCGAGATTGGGTTGAAAGTTGTTAAGAGGCACGTAATCATTAGGCGACTGTTCATTAGCAGTATCGCGACAGTAAAAAGAAAAGTATAGACAGGATACCAAGTCACCATACCCAGGTATAATTAAAGGTGCAGTCAGGGCTAGCTTAGACTGTCAACGATCCGGGTTGATAGTATATTTGGACCGTTTCGGCATGAACTCCCAACTATCATCATCTTTAATCAACATATAGTAGTTGAAAAGCATTTCTCATCGTGTGCAACCCAGCTGGTAATCACATATTTCCATAGTCAGGTTATGAAGCAAAAGAGACTCGGATACACCGCGAAGATTTGGTCGTATGCCCGGCACCCTTGTTATTTCGAGGTGTGATAGAACTTGAGCAGGGTACGTACAGAATGACGAGGAAGTATGGGCAGCCTCCAGGCTTAGAGGGCTCCATATTTCTTAATAGAT